>JABUQX010095427.1:0-10000 GCA_015478945.1 Trachelipus rathkii
TGTTTCAATGCTCCTCACAAGGAATTCGGTGACGGCAAGCAATCACACCCCCTTGATAATAGGATGAAATACTTGTGCGTCAAACTTCCGAACTCGAACACCATGCGTGGGATTACATAATAATAAGAATCAGTTGGGGCCCAAAATGTCCAAGCGGAGGCTGATATCGGGTCAAAGGGAGTTTGATTTGAAGAAAGTTCTACTAATATATATATTAATATATCATATAATCAGATAATATTAAATTATTATATTAATTATTATATATAGTATAATATATACTATATATATATACTAATACATTAATATAGTTATATATCTATATATATTAATATATATATTCATATACTATATACTTTATTATATATATATACACCTTTATTTTGAGTCCCTCGGCTCTGCCTCCTATGAGAGCGGGCGCACGATCCCAGGAAATGTTGCACCATAGTTGGGCCGGACCGCAGAACCCGGTACAAGAGTATTGGTGGTTTGCACTCAAAGTTAACATTCTATGTATGTCCCGTTAAGTTATCGAACAGTATAGCAAGAGGTGATCCGTCGTCATAATTTGTCTCGGAGAGCGCACATCTTATGACAGTGAGGGGAGAAACGGGAGGGAGGGAAATTAAGAAAGTGCTGCAGTTTATAATTCTACTGAGGGAGAAAAGGATGGGTGTCCAGAGCGAAAGACGGAAATAGCCGCATATCAAACTGAGGTTATACGGTTATCGAGGACCCGCTCTGTGTGAAAGATATTCTCGGAGTGGACACCGTACTTTGAAAATTATTTCGCCGTTGTCTCGCGCTGTAGTATTGAAGCGTGTTGTATATGTTAGAAGGACATTTATAAGCAGTTGACCTCCGTTAATATCATAGGCTGTAGGTCTAATTTGAGGTTTAGGTTATGGTAAAATAGGTTATCAGGTTAGGTTTAGGTTACCCAAATTTATATCGTATATACCCCTAAAATTACTTAAAATAACGATCACCACTCAATTATGATTTTCGCTCCTGGAGTCAACTGCTTATAAATAGCCTGTTAGATTAGGACCTGGGTGGTTCGATTTTTTTTATTTTTTGGTGCCGGCACGAGGCGTCGCTGTAATGAGTCTCAGCCTAGTGAAAAGGGTTGGCTATGAGAGTGTTTGCTAGTTAAAAGTTGACAGCCTATCATGTCGAGATTGACATTTTTAGGAAGGATATCTGTTTCTGTTAATAAGTGATGGGTGGGAGTAGATGGAAGACAAACCGGTTTCTTATTATTAGGGTTTGTTCTGAACGAACTCTAGTTTTTTTTGGATGTTGGATTTAGATATTGTGGGAGCCCAGGCAGGCAATGCATAATTTAAAATGGGGCGGATATATTGCCTGTAAATTATAGTAAGGAACTCTTTGTGTTGGCCAAAATTTGTTCCGGTTAGCGCTTTCATCGCATTTAATTTGTGCGTGGCTCTAGAGGAAATGCTGTTTATGTGGGGGGTAAATGCCATGTGTGAATCGAAAGCTCAGCTAAGGATCGTGGGTAGTTTATTAAGGTGGAGTCTGTTGTTTGAGAGGAGAATTGTTGGGTGTTTGTTAGATTGTTTTTTTTTATCTGGTGTAAGTAGCAATGTGATAGAGAATTTTTGATTCATTCTGTTTATTTACAGCCATTGTTTCAATTGATTTATATTGCTGTAGTTCTTGTCTTGCAGTATTTATGGAAAAGCTTTGAGCTGTAATTGTGAGGTCATCTGCATAACTATTAATTGCATAAAAAGATTAAAGAACGTTGGTGATTATATGGCTTCCTGGAGAACTCCATTATATAATCTGTATGTTCGAGATGTGTGGCGTCCTGGTATGAATCTAGCTGTGCTACTGAATAGGAAATTTTCTAATATTTTCTAGTCTTTGGTATTTATTTCGGTGTTTAGAACATTGTCTATTAATAGATGACGTGGGACTGCATCGAATACACTGTTTATGTTAATTGCTACTAGGAGAGGGTGGGACAGTGGTAGGTTATGCTTAAAACCAGTAAGGATGTTTTTTTGTTAGATCAGTAAGTAGTGTGGTGGTGGGGTTTTATTGTCTGAAACCATGTTGTGTATCTGAAAAGGGGGATAAAGGGGAAATCTCTCTCTCTCTCAGATAATTGTAGAGATAATGAGATAGGTCAATAATAAACAGGGCTATTGGGTGGTTTGTTAGATTTTAGTAGGGTGATTATATGTGTGTGTGTGTGTGTGTGTGTGTGTGTCGTGGTGTTGTGTGTGTGTGTGTGTGTTGTGTGTGTGATGGTGTGTGTGTGTGTGTGTTGGTGTTGGTGTGTGTGTGCTGTGTGTGTTGTGCTGTGTGTGGGTGGTGCTGCTGATTGTGTGTGTGAAATGTGTCGTCAAGGCATTGTGGCCAAGTAGATCGCTATCCCTTGGTGTGCTGTGTGTGTTGTGTGTTGTGTCGGTGGCATGTTCGCCCGCCCTCCGCGTGTTAGTCGCTAGTGTGACTGTGTGTGTGTCCTCTGTTGTGGGCTGTGTGTTGTAGCCGATGCGGTGTGTTGTGTGTGTGTGGGTGTAGTTGTGTGTGTGCTGTGTGTGTTTGTGTGTCGTGTGTGTGCTGTTGTGTGGGTGCTGTCGTGGTTGGTGTTGGGGAACACTCTGTGTGGTGTGTGTGTACTGTAGTGTCGTGTGTGATGTGTGCTAGTGCGTGTGTGTGTTTGTGTGTGTGTGTGTGTGTGTGTGTTTCCGAGAGTGAGGTGGTGGATTGACTTTGGTTTGCCAGGTCATTATTGATATATTTCGAACCTAGTTTGCGTAGTACTGCAAAGGCTTTAGTTCCGAGGTGTTTGAGGTGGATGTTGGAGATTTTGTCTGGAACCTTCTGCTTATGAGTTTTTGAGGTTTTTGATGGCGTTGAGTGCCTCGAGCGGAGTGAATGGGGTGAACTTCTTGGTTTATCTTTAATTTTTTAAAGCCGTTTAGTTGTTAGTCTATATTTGGGTGTTGTGGGTTTATGGCTAATTTTAGTGTGATATTATAGATTGCATTGATTTTTAGGGGTTAAGGATTCTATTGTTTTGTTTAAGGATGGCATCGTGGGTTGATGGGGGTTGTGTATGTGAAATGTGGATTTTTTTCATTGCTCGGTGTAATTTTGTTGAGTTGGTCCTATAGTTTAGTGTTGGAGTGCTCTGTTACCAATTTCTGTTCTGGTTCGAGTTTATTAAGTTGTTGATTCTATTGTCGAGATTTATGATTTCGTTTATTTGGTTTTGGCATGATTGTTTATTTTATCGGAATAAGTTTCAATGTTTTATCAAAGTGTCAATTTCTGGTAAAAAGTTTAGATTGAATGTCTTGGAAAAGTATTTTTTTTGACATCTTTAGAATTGTTTTATTGAGGTCTTGTATGGTTTTGTCGAGAGATGTAAAGTTTGTTGTTTGGAAGGATTAAAGATCTTGTTCTATGCTTTCTTGTAGTTAATGTAAGTTCCTGTCAAGGATGTGTGTACGGGGTGATTATGTTGGATTGTGAGTAATATTGAATATGATTAGAGGATAAAGCGTGTGAAAGGTTTGCCATACTGCGGTGACCTAGATTTGGATGAAATATTTAGGGATGTGGGGTTGTGGATGGAATATCTAGGGATGTGGGGTTCTGATTACGTTGGAATATTGTCGATTTCGTCGATTGATTCTGCTGTTGAGGATGATAAGTGTGTGTAGTTTACCCATGAGTATATCAAAATTGGTGAAGATGTAGTGTGTGTATTAAGCCACGCGGGGTGGTGGAAATTGAAGTCAACGACCAGAATCAGGTTATTATATTGGGGTAAGGGTGTTACGTCTGGGACGTAATTAATGGGGAAAGAATTGAAAGGTGGGGGTGGAGGATATAACTTTTACACAAACTTATATGATTTTTATTTCAATTTATTGGTATGTGAAGATTTAATCGTGGTACATTGCTTGTTGCTCATCCAACGTGCTGATCTGTTGAGCGTTTCGGAATTGCGACTGCTTTTTTGTGTACGAGAGAGTAACTAGACCATGCTCTCTGGCGGTTCTCTATCTTATCTTAAAATTGTGTAGCTGGAGAATACAGAGAGCTGGATATTTGGTGTGAGATTAGATCTTGTACATAATATATATATACGTAATATATATATATATATTATATATATATTTATAATATATTTAATGATATATATATATATTCAGATTAATATAATATATATACATATATATATATATTATTGATATACTACAATAGTCATATATACCTTTTAGCCAGAATCAAAAGAAAATACGGAACATCTTTATATTGCTACCTATTATGAAGGGTATTCAGTCCATAAATGAAATGTTCAAAATTCATGAGAGAGAGAGAGTATGCAGAGTAGAGAGAGAAGACGAGAGAGAGAGAGAGAGAGAAGAGAAGACATTATGAGAGTGAGAGAGAAACTGAGAGAGAGAGAGAGATAGAGAGATGACGGAGAGAAGAGACCGAGAGAGGACGACGCAGAAATTGCAGAGATGACGACGCGAGAGGAGATCGAGAGAAGAGAATTAAAGTGAAAAGAATGAAAGATGAAAACTGGAAGCAAGACAAGATACACAATCGTATAAGCACAAGAGGGAGGAGGAGGAAAAGAAGAACTATGGTTGACAGAAATTAAATAATTAGATAGATAGATAGTAGATAGTAGATAGGTAGTTAGTAGATAGATGATAAGAAGATAGATAGATAGATAGATTCTTCAAACCTACCAAATTTGAGAAGTGTAATTGGAAACTATTTTTCCGCAGATTTAAATAAATAATTAATTATATACTATATATAATATATATTATATACTATATATATTGATATATACTATATATATTCATATATATAATACTTTATATATATATCATACTAAATTAACTATACTATATATGTATAGTATATCACTTAATAATCATAATATTATATACTATTATAATTATATATATATATATAATATATATTCATGTGTATGTTTATAAAATATCCAAATGATTGTATTTTAAGAAAATTAAAGAGATATAAAGGATATAATTTTCATTCCTTTTCACCAACAAAAAAAAAATGATAAAAAAAATAATAATAAATAAAAAAGCGAAATTCAAAAGACCCCCTTGATAAAC
Source organism: Trachelipus rathkii (assembly GCA_015478945.1). NCBI lineage: Eukaryota > Metazoa > Arthropoda > Malacostraca > Isopoda > Trachelipodidae > Trachelipus > Trachelipus rathkii. Next base: position 5,148 of record JABUQX010095427.1, read on the forward strand.
ATCGGTGTTAAGAAACGAGGCTCTATAATTCCGCTGTTCACATACGGGTGACGTTGCCTCGCACAAAACCTTAATTCGAGTTCATGCGCGGAAGAAACGAAGAGACAATGGACTCATTATCAGAGGTTCTTCTTATCAACAGAATTATGTTAGGCAAACTCAAGTTCGTTTAATTTTCGAGATCATATTAAATTACGAACAGAATCTGCAATTAGCTTCTAAGTTTTAGAGTCAGATACGTAAAGAGCGAACACCACACACACTACACACACACACACACACACACCACACCACCAATACACACACAGCACACACACACACACACACACACACACACAACACACACCTACACACACACACAACACACAACACACACCTATCAATATGACACACCTACACACACTAACACACGGCTACTTATACACACATACACAGACGACCTCCATACAACGAAAGTAGCTAATATATACTAAATATATATATATAATATACTATATATATAATATATCTAACTTATATATAGCATATATATATAATATAATATATATAATATACTATATTATAATATATATTCTCCATACCATCACCTGTCTTGCTTCCATAAGGGGAGGTAGAGATACTCAAAAACTTCACGAGAATTCGACCGGGCATGCATGATGAGCATTATTCTAGGGTATAAGTAAGTAATAGCGGGACCAAACTAGCTACCCCATAGACAGAAACTGTAATGGAGAAAGAGGATGAAAAAATATAGATAATTAATCCGGACAAATGAGGGGAAAGGAAGAGGACTAAAGAATAATTACATATTGTGAACACACTGACAAAAACTATACTAAGTGTTGGTGCTGGAAGAGTGCACAAAATCTCCCTGTTTCCCCAGTCATTTATGCTATGTGAACAAGTTTTGCAAACCATGGAAACATAACCACCTATTACCAAGAAATCAAATACCCGCCTTGCAAGAATATAATAGTATACTATATATATAATAGTAATCTATAATGTCATATTTATATTATACTTATATATCATATATATATATATATATATATACTATATACTAATATATATGATATAATATATATATATATACTATATATATATGTATATATATTTATAATACTATAATGAAACACCCACAGGGAAGATACAGTAAATCCATATTTATAACCCCCGATAAAAAAATAAGCAAAATGATATTAAAGTTGTAAAATTTCTTGCAATAGTTTTAAAAAAAAAAAAAAAATTTGAGAAATTTTAAAAAAAAAAAAAAAAAATCGACGGTCAACGAGACATTAAAGAGGATAGCAACAATGGAACGCTTTACGTGGAATCATTCTGAAATGGAAATTTAGAGAAGCAATGCAGCATTGTGTAGCTTTTATCTGTCTGTGCTCTACGGCTTATATATAGTACTATCTAATATATCATATATAATATATATATTATACCTATAAAATATATACCTATATATATATATATATATTATATAATATTACTATATATACTTAATTATTATAAGTATAATATTATATATATAGTATAATATATTATATACTACTATATATATACTATATTTACTATATACTATATAAATACCATAGTATCTATTACTACTATATATCTATTTATGTATATATATATATATATTAGTATACTATATATTATATACTATATCATAGTATATATATATATTATATATATATAAATATTATATATATTATAATATACCTATATATTATTATATATAAATAATATATATAATATATATATATATACTTATATATAATATATAGTAATATATAGTAAACTATATATATATGCGTGTGTGGTGTGAGAAGTTTGAGGTGTGTGTGTGGTGTGTTGTGTATGTGTGTGTTGTGTGTGTGTGGTTGTTGGTGTGGTGTGTGTGGTGACTCCTGTTTAAGCTGTGTGTGAACTGTGTACGGTGTGGCGTGTGTTTAGTGTATTTTGGTGCAGGTTATTAAGAGAGTTTCCCTTAGGGGTCTTGTTTAATTGTGTGACTCAACTTGTCTTCCGTTCTTCAACTTTATAAATTCCGTTAATTGGAATTTCAATTCTCATATTTAATTCCAGTATGACACTTTGTAGACAGCATTATCTGCCGTACTGAAGCTCATGCCATGAACCGCACCTGAGCGCGAGGACGCAGACTCGCTAATCCCCCAAACATCATGTAATATTATATTAACTCTTTTCCTGTAAACATGATTCCCTAAGTATAGCATGCTATTAGTTTTTTTTATCTAAGTAGAACGAAATAAAACCAATCTCTTGCTTGATTACACTATATATATAATATATAATAACTAAAATACTAGTATTATTATACTAATCCCTATATATATATAATTATATATAATAATATATATATATATATATATAAAGATACTTATCATATAACTACTATATTATATATATATTTATACTTATTATATATATATATATATACCTTTAATATTATATATATATCGTATTATACTATATACTATACTATATATATTATATGCTCTACTGAATATATCTATAACTTTAATATTACCGCTTTGTAGTTCTAGAATTCATACTTTCTAGTAACTTCTTTTTAGAATGGTTCTGCTTTCAGGTATGCACACTTATGCATGGCGTCTCTCGGCAGTCCAGAGCGGCATGACACCAATCCGACTTGTCCTTTCTATCATGAAAGACAGACTTTGAAAGATCTTTCATATCTCTTACTTGCGGCTTACACACTTGTAACTCTTTAAAATGGAATTTGCAAAACTCTTACATTTCATATTACCATTACCACGTCTCAAACTTTTCTTTCCTATAGATAAATCCACTAAAGTAATCAATTTTTGGTTCATCTGTCTCTATCCTCTCTCTCTTAATTTAACTATTTAAATGCAAGTTAATATTTAAACGGTACTTTCAATAAAATTACAATTTCTCACATTCGTTGTTTTTTGTCAAATTGTACAATTACTTATGTACTATTATTATTATTATATTATTATATTATTACATAATTATTTTACACATTACAATTATTATCTATTATTATTATTCAATTTTATTATTATATTAGTTAATTATTATTATTATTATTATTCATTATTACTTAAACTTCAACGGAATAAATTTAAAGATACAAAATAACAGATAAATAAACGGATGATGCAGAGAATCTTCTTTAAGTGGTAAAGTGCAGCTATAAGCTATACACTATTAGCTCATATACCTCTATACTAATATATATATATTATAATATATATAGCATTATATATAAACCGTATACGCAACTGTTCATATATCTCCCGCTAAATTATATTATATATATATATATAATATATATATATACGTAGATATAATAATATTTATATATACTATAAATATATATAATATATATATTATATATATTATATATATAGCTCAATACTTAATATATGATAATAATATACTATACATGTTACATAACTATATACTACTATATAGTATATATTATAATAGTAGTAATATATATCATATAATAATTAAAGACATGACATATATATAATTATATAATATATATATATATATATTATATACTATATATATATATAATAATAATTTGGGAGAGGCTCAAGTTTTAGTTTATTATTGTTGTCTTAACAAGTGGTGCAGATGAGAAATTATATATTTCATAACTATTGTCTATGTAGACTTTTCATTTATTGTTCCCTGCAGGGTGCGGCAGCCAGGTGCTCAAATCTCAAATTTGTTGGAAAATGCTGCCTCATAAATTGACTTCCTCCCATGCTTTCAAAATTTTAATTCATCTAATCTAATTAAATTATTTATTTAAGAAAAAAAAAAGAACACCAATTTATGGTACGTAAAAAGCACGTTTCTCTCTTAGATGCACGTTATTCTGTCTACTCCCGGCCTGAACATCTGTGAGAACATACTAATCGAATTATAGGTTAAAACTGTATTGTTTTACTATACACCCGAACATGAATAAAAGTCGTAGAACTAAGTTTTCTAATCAGACCTCGTATCCACCTACACTGACTCAACTGAGCGACTCAGTTTTGTGATTTCCTCGCTTAGCATTCCATTTTAAGGTCGTCACTGCGTGCATAGAACTTTGATTATTCACTTATTAATTGGAATTTCGCATTTACACGATATGACACTGCTGCTCGATTGACCGTCGACTAGGATTACAAGCATATTTTGGCGCGCAATGTCTGGCGCAACATAACAAGTAGCCGCAAGATTCGTCATGCTGTGTCTATTTGGATGAGGTAGAGTAAAATCCAGTGCGTATGAAGCTCGCTATTGTGTACTACTTGTCCCATTAGCAATTTAGCTTATGCATATCTTGCCAAGCAATTCAAATGGTGCCCCACTTAACGCGACAAATATACGAGTGGGGTTGACAATCATTTTACAGATAAAATCGGACCACCTCCTTGAAGCGATATGGACCAGCTGTTGTAATAGATCACCGCGGAATCTGTGTTATCTAGCTTCCAATCTCCAACTGTGCCTGTGGCGCGCAGAATACCCGCGAATGCCGTACATTCTTACCACATAGCGCGCGCCAACAATGGCCAAAATCACAAGAATCGCGATCAATCCATAGCGGCGAATCCATATCCAAAAATCGGTCTCGACGTAGCTCATCGGTCTTCATCAACACAATATTACGGACCATTTTCGTGGCAAGAGTGCAGCTAGGCCACTCCTGGAAAGGACACGCAAGCTACCCATAGGTCTGTAGACACTACTCAACTTTACGCTTGAATCAAGAGTAGTGTGTCAGAAAAATCATGGTAAAAGTGAATTTGATGTGTCAGTAA
>JABUQX010095427.1:15000-17710 GCA_015478945.1 Trachelipus rathkii
AAGTCCCTCTGGTACAGTGATATATATATTATTATATATTATAATATTATATATATATCTATATATATATTATAATATATGATATAATATATAATATTATATAATATATTATAATATATATATACTCTATATATATATATATATATATATATTATATATATTATATAGTAGATAGATAGATAGATAGATAATTAGATAGATAGAATAGATAGATAGATATGATAGATAGATAGAGATAGGATAGATAGTATGATAGATAGATTAGATTATAGATAGATAAATAGATAGCTAGATAGATAGATAGACTTTTATTCTTTATTATCGTAAACAAGTAAAATAAAAAAAACTAAAAATCAAAATCAAAAACTACAATAACAATAATACTGATGTAGTAGAAATCATCGTCGAAGAACACTTCTCTACTTTGACAAACCAGAGAGAGAGAGAGAGAGGAGAGAGAGGAGAGAGAGAGAAGAGAGAGAGAGAGAGAGAGAGAGAGAGAGAGAAGAGAGGAGAGAGAGAGAGAGAGAGAGAGAGAGAGAGAGAGAGAGAGAGAGAGAGAGAGAGAGAGAGAGAGAGAGAAAGAGAAGAGATGAGAGAGAGAGAGAGAGAGAGAGAGAGAGAGAGAGAGAGAGAGAGAGAGAGAGAGAGAGAGAGAAAGAGAGAAGATGAGAGAGAGAAGGAGAGAGATGGAGGAGATTACAACTCACTCGGTACATCGCTGCTTAAAAAACCATTTTTGAATAATTTAAACAATGCGAACCTTTCATTTAACAAACTTAACCTCTTGTGATGATTTATTGTGAAAGATATTTTTATGTTTTTATATATTATGTTTTAATATTATACTTCTATAACGATATTGGTAATAAACATATGTTTTTTACTCACACACACAACACGCCGCGCTTGCGCACAACGAACAAGAAAAGATGGAAGTGTTAGAAGAAGCATAACGATTCCATTACCCCTGCCATATTAATATCTCTATATATATATATATATATAATTATTAATTAATTCTAATATATATATATCATATAGTATTATATATAATATATATATATATATATATATATATATACTGGCCACTTTCCGTAGCCAGTGAGAATGAAGAGGTTTTCCAGTATAGATACCCCATCACCACAGTCTCTTATGCCAATAATGGCACGAAACATATGCCATGAATCACTCGGATTTTGCTAAAAAGGTTTAGGGAAAAATGAAAAGAACATGTCATACCCTCAAGGTATTAATGGTAATTCTATAATTAGGGGTAAACTTAAAATTATTTTCGTTTTAGGAGGGTACGGCGGTCGAATAAAGTTTGGAATCGCAGCCTATGCAGCACTTGCGCTGTAGAAACTTTTAAAAAAAAGAAAAGATAAACTCCTAACATTCCTCGTTGCAGCAAAGATCATGTGAATTAGAAAAGAGTGGAACAAATTAATAAAGCCCTTTTAGCCTTTGACCTCGACTAATCCCAAAAGAAGGGGCGAAGCCTGAGCGCCTCTGAATGGGTTGAGAGCCGTAGATCCATCTGGGCGATGTGAGACCCTTTATAGTTGGGAGTAGTTGAGGAGAGGTAAATTTTTTCGCAGTTTGAGCAAAAATATGGCTTTTTTCAAGCCGCCCCTAGCAACTATTGTGTTCATGTACTTTCAATGTTATTTTTTTTATTATGATACGGCCAAGGATGTTTATATTGTCAACAAGGAGAGACGGGAGAACCATGGAAAGTGATAGAAAAGCTAAGAGCGGTTTTTGAGAGTGGATTCATAATATATATATTATATATATGATATATATATATATATCTATATATTATATATTATTATTAATATTAGTAATAATATATATATATATATATTATATATATATATATAGAAGGTGAGTTTTTAAAGAGTTGATTTCACAAAAGTGCAGACAACAGACTGGGGAAATTCTATCCAGATTCAGGAGACAGAATCGCGAAAGGTAAGAATGGAAGGCACAAGGAACAAATTTTGAAAGTGAGTAGAAAGAATGTAGGGTCGGAATCAATCGGCAAATGAATGGAAGTAGCAATTTAGATGAAGCAGCTGAGAAGATCCATTAATGAAAGAAGGAAAATTGTAGGAGATAAGAAATAGAAGCCAGATACCCTGAGGAATCCCCATTATTGTAAGTGAAGGACGAAGAAGATCACCCCAATCAACAAACTAGCCCGATTTGGAGAGATTGAAAGAATACAAGAGATAGTAATTATATATATAATATAATATATATATATATATATATATATTATATATATAGTATATATATATATGTATATACTAATATTATATTATTTTAATATAATATTATATATAATATATATATACATATATATATATTATATATTAGTATATTACTATAATATAATATATACTATAATATTATATATATATATATAAGATATCTATAATAATATATATATATATAATATATATATATAAAATATATTATTATATATATATATATATATAGTTTGAACTAGTTTAATTCAGAATAAAACCATATAATGTTCAGTAGCCATATATTCATTGTATAAGTTAAAGTGCAGCAAATAATGATGACGAAAGAGGAAGATAAGAAGACTATCTTCTGATAACTAAAGAAAAAAAAAAAAATAGAGTGTCCGGTAAACCTTTTAAAACAAATAAAAGAAATTAGTAAAAAGTAAATAAAT
>JABUQX010095428.1:0-16130 GCA_015478945.1 Trachelipus rathkii
GAGAGATATACCAATTAAGTTCTCCCTCAACTATTCCAACTTCTTCTTCCTTTTGAATGAATGAATTAATTTAAGCCCAAGTTCACGAGTGAATCTTTTGTTGATTAGAAAATTAAAAATAAAATATAAATAATAAGTTAAACAAATAAATTTTTTTTATTTTTTTTTTAACCCAATTATAATTTCTTCTAAACATCTAAAAATAATATATACGATCGTATTTATGCGTAGTTATCAACGCATCTGAGTGTATATATATATTATATATATATATATATATATATATATTACTATATTATATATATATATATATAGTATATATTATATATATATATATATATATAGATATATATTATATATAAAGATTTATCCGTAGATTCTTTTATTGAAGGTGAGGAAAGTAATTTGATGAAATGTCCCCATAACAATGGTATGATGATTACAGAAAGGGTTGAGACTACCACAACCATGTCAGATACTCAACAACTTATTTACCGTTTCAAGAATTCAGTTTACATGCAAGATTTCCGAAAACTTCCATATTCCAGATTTAGGAGTAAAAACAAGAATGAAACTACAACCTTCACTGAACCTATTATTCCAGACGTGCCAAATACACTGAATCTCAGCTACTCCTGTTTTGTATTTGATTGAGATTCCATACCATTAGATTATTTCTTTAGTCCAAGAAAATCTGTAAAATCGGAGATATTTCATACCTCTTCAGAGAATGTCGTCACACATTATGATGATGGAAACGTATCATTTCAAAAAGATAACATCTATTTTGATGAGGTAAATATGTCCGGGAAAATTTTTTTGTTTGACCTATCAGGTGAATTTGAATTAAAGTTAAAATTTCCGGTCTTCCTCTCCCATTAAAGGTAAAGAAATGGTTGAATATTTCTGTTATATATTTCATTGGAGAATAGATTAAGCGATAAAGATTCATTTATAAGAAATTGGTAATAAAACAGAAATATTCTCTTTCAATAAAAGAGGAATTCTGCTTTGAAATGACTAAATGTAAAAATTCAGTGATTTATTAAACTGGGAAAAAGCAAAGTCTGATGAACTTAAATATACTGAATCTGATCAAAAAGAAAATGAATTATCCTAAAATAATATACGAATTGGTGACGGAGCATCAAAAGAGAAACCAAGAAAAGTGAATCATACCACCGAAGCGCTTCCATAGAGCAAAAGAGGAGTGAAATAAGTAGTCCAAGTGTTAATCATCTGACACAGAAAAATTCGTCAGCAATTGTAGAAATTATCTTAAGTTTTGCTAGAGAACAAAGAAAATAATTCTAATACTATTTCCAGATCAATTCACCCTGCAAGACGCAGTAAAACATTAGCTTTAGCAAACTTATCTCTAAGAAAAGCAGAAGCTCCTTTTAAAACGAAAAATAATACCGCTAAAAGGAAAATTACATCTAGGAAGAAGATAAAAGATATGCGAAAAGAGGATATGCGAATTTTGACAACAGAAAGGCTGATATATTAAGAGGATATAGTGAAGCTCTCTCTAATGTATTCGAAAGCATCGAAGAAGCTCGGAATCATGCTTATCAGTGGGCTAGCAATCGAATGGCAGCTATTCGAATCGATTGGCAATTTCTTAGATAAGCAGGCAATAAAAAGTACTTGAACATAAAACGTACTAAAATGTTGCTAGAGATTTATAATTAACGTACTGAAGCAAAATTATTTTAAAAATATGTTCTTTATATATATATATATATATTATTTATATATATATATATATATATATATATATATATATATATATATATATATATATATATATATATATATATATATATATATATATATATAGGTCAGAGTGTCTAAAGCTGACATCATGTAACTCGAGAAAGGCAGCACCTACAGTGCTGATTTGGAATCAGCAGAAAATTTTAAGAATGGGTTTTAAATTTTTTTTTTTTTTTTTTGCATTTATTCGTCGGAAATATTTAAAAAAAAAATTATTTTCCCTATTTAGGGGGCTCGAGGTATTACTTTAGTTAAAGTAATACCAAAGTGTAAAGGGGAGTAAAATTATTCTTTTTTTTTTAACTAAAGGAATACCATAGGGTAAATCGCAAAGATGGCAGGAGTCGGGGTCTCTCGGCCTCCCGGTGGACGACGGGGGGACTTCGTCCCCCCTGTCCCCGTCGGTCGAGCCCCCTAAATGGGGAAAATAAAATTTTTTTTTTTTAAAATATTTCCGACGAATAATTGCAAAAAAAAAAATAAATAAAAAAATAAAATAAAAACCCCTCCTTAAAGTTTTCCGCTGATTCCAAATATATATTTTTGTTTTTATCTGTATTGTGCTGCCGTTCTCGAGTTACATGATGTCAGCTTTAGACACTCTGTTACTTTATTATTATTAATAATAATAATTATTATTATTATTATTATTATTATTATTATTATTATTATTATTATTATTATTATTATTATTATTATTATTATTATTATTATTATTATTATTATTATTATTATTATTATTATTATTATTATTATTATTATTATTATTATATTATATTATTATTGTTATTTATTATCATTGTATCCTAAATATTTAAATTAACAAATTCATACGTCTGAAAGAATTTTCCTTTAATAAAATTAGCGAAGCAAAATAATGCGTAATAGAAATGCCTTTTTTAAAAAAAAAATCGAACTCGCAATCAAAAGCCTCACGCTATTCATAGCCTAGTTTAAGTAAAATAGTATTGCAAAGGTGTCAGAAATCTTACCAGTGGGCTAGCAATCGAATGGCAGCTATTCGAATCGATTTAGAGATGTCGAATGTGAAATATACAGCAATTGAAAGTATTGTTGGAAAATTTTTAACACTTTTGGCCATGCACAAACTAGGAAACAGGCGGCTGGCAGATTAACACAAATTCCTAATGCCATGATCAAAATATATTAGATAAAGAAAGATACTTCAAAGATCGCTATCATAGAGCTGTCACCATTTTGGGCAGAATTAAAGGCTACGATGGACAAGCCGAAGAATTATTAGAAGTCAACAATATAAATGAAGAACTTTTAGGTATGCTCCAGGACATTCCTGAGCCAGTTCTTGGTGAGAACTACAACATTTAAGATATTAATCAGAGCCGTGCTCCTGGTGCTGGTGCTTACCATCTCAACCTGCATAATGCTTGTAGGTCTTTTCAAACTTTGAGTGAAAAGATAGCAATAATTAAAGAGACGGCTGATAATATTAAACAAAACTTAAAACTCCCTGCTCTCAACATCATTTTAGAAGAAATCGAAGAGCAAGCTGACGAGCATCATATGCCCCGGTTAAATCTAAATTATACCCATTAATGGGAGTGCCCAATGTTTAGAGCCAGCAGCACCCCATTTTAGTCCCCACCTAAAAATGGACATAAAATTCTTAATTTTCAGACAATTTTGATGAAAAAAGAAGCAATCTGCTGCTTTTCCTGACCTCTGAAACGTCGTTTTCGTGTCTGTAGTCAGTGTTTCAGAATTTTCATTTTTTCAAGACATGTTTTTGACAATTTTTTAGCTTGCAACTAATACAAATTTTTTTCGAAAGGACTTCAAACTTGAAATATGCATAGATGGGTCCATTTCCTACAATGCAAGACGTAGTTTTTTGTATTTTTTTTTTTTTAAATGTGCTAGCAATGTTCGAAAATCCAAAACGCTACTTTTTTTTTTTTTTTGGATTTCCATTGCCGAGCACCAAATTAAAAAAAAAAAAAAAATTGAAAACTACGTCCTTGCATATTTTCAAGTTTGAAGTCATTTCAAAATAAATTGTATTAGTTGAAGCTAAAAAATGTCAAAAACATAAGTTTTCATTTTTTGAAAACTTCAAGAGTTGCCAATGAAGAAGGATTCGTCATCAAGAATGTAACTTCAAGAGTTAAAAAAAAAAAAAAAAAAAAAAAAAAAAAAAAAAAAAAAAAAACGTCTTGCTTTTTTCCCATCAAAATTCTCAAAATTAACAATGACTACAGACATAGAAAAAAGTGGGGAGCTGCTGGCTCCAACATTGGACACTCCTTTTATTAATAAGGGTAAGCGGTGGAGATTAACTCCCCCTACGGTCCTTAAGCTACAGTGGTGCTGAACATGGAACAGGAACATGGGACTTAAAAATATAATATGTGACATAGCACAATATTCTAAGTATTTAGATAAGAAGTGAGCATAGCAGCAGATAAGGCTGTAATGAATCAAAAATATCTTAAACTTATTTAAGGGATCGAACAATGAATAAGGCAACAATAAATCTATAGCCACTCCTTATTATCCCGCAAGATCAAGACTGAGGGTTGGCTATGATAATGAAGTCTACGAACAGGTTGAGGTGCATAGATTGGTCGACTATTTGTATTCACATCTAGGCTGGCTAAGCGAGGGCACCTTAAGTGACATGTATCGGTTCTTAGTAGAATCGCACATTATTGCTGACGAGAGCAAACTGTTTAAAGACATCCCTAGTTTGCTGTGGTATCGGACAGGCACCCGAGTGGTAAGTGATGGAGGGCTCAGTGCTCCTGTCGACATGGCTGATCGCCATGGTGCGATTTCCGGGAGATGAGCCGGGGTTAAGGACGGGGGTCGAGGTGAGTCGAGAAGTGACCGGAGCCGAGTGGACATAGAATCAGCCTTCAGGCTATGATACGTTGATACCGTATTGTGACCTGCAGGCTGTTTCCTGTATCGCAATGGGACTGAAGAAGAGACCAAGGGCTTATTCCATACCTCAGATAATAGTTTTGAACGACAGGCACTACTATATTTCCGGGGCGATTGGATTTCGTGCAGTCGCTATTGCAATGGGGTTAACATCACACTTTTGCTATCGACTACTCCACAGCTGATGCTTTTGCGCAGCAGCTATTTATTCCATCGGAGTGACTATGGGCTATGAATCGATTGGAATCTATTAGATTAGATCTAGAAATGTCTAATGTTAAATATAACGGAATCGAAACCATTTTTGGTACATGTTTGGCCAAGCAAAAACAAAAAAACAAGCGGCCAGACGCCTAAGACAAATTCGTTTTGCCAATGATGTTGAGATATTAGATATTATTTATATATAATATATATATATATATAAATATTATATATATATATATATCTACTATATATATATATTATTTATATATATATTATTATATATCATATTATATATATTTATATATATATATATATATATATTATATTATATATATATATAACAATTATATCTTACCCTAACACATCCCCCCCCAACATCACATGGCTGCGATATGTTGATGACGTTTTCGCAGCCATACCCAAACACACACAATTCAATAACCTTCTCAGTCATATAAACAACCTCTTCATTCCATCCATCACTTTTACCCCTCATGAGAACTTTCGAACAAACGACACACTCCCATTCCTTGATACATTACTAACTTGGCACAAAGCAACTCACATAACATACGCCGTTTACCGCAAACCTTCCTCCAACCCTGCTTACACCCACTGGTATTCCACTCACTCCAACTCAATAAAACAAGCTACCCTCACCGCCCTCTATATTCGTGCACTACGTATCTGTTCCCCCAATCATCTCGCCTCCGAAACCAAATCCCCCTTCTCAACATTCACAAAATAAAATTAAATTACCCCCCCCCCATTTTATTAATAAATCCTACCATATAGCAAAAAAAAATTCTACAACCCCACTAATACCAACACCATGAACAATAAAACTTTTCTTCCCGTACCCCTCCCAAATAATAAAAAACAAGTTAAAAGCAAGAACTAATTAAACAGTAACGGGTGTTATTAATCTAACATAGCTGAAAAAGGAATAAGAAAACATTAATGAAGACACTCAAACCAAGAATATTGATGAAATAAATTTCAATAAAAAATAGGATAATAAAATAAAAAATAATGGGAAAATCCCATAAAAATTTGTGAGCAACGAACTCAGGGCTTCCACCCTGTGTAAAACTGCCAAATTGGAGCAGAAAAATGGTCCAAAGTTTAGAGGGATGATTAATGCTACAGACTTATAATAAAAATTGATATCCAAATATAGTAAAGATTACTTTTTAGTTGTAAAAAAGACGATAAAAACAAATTTTAATACTTGGTTTTTTTTTTTTTCATGAAATAATTTGTTTTACATGAAAAAGAAACCGTTTGTTTTTTATTCGGAAAAAAACGAGCTTGTGTTTTTCTCTTGCCCACCTAACGCAGAGAGCGATCGCTAAACTGAGTAATACATTCTGATAACTCTTGCTATGGATTATCTAAACGGGCATCTGAAGCTTTTCATTTGAGTCGGAAAATTGTTTTTTTCATATTCTCAACCGCATAAATGGATTACATAAAAAAAAAAAAACAAATTAATTAAAGATTCAAGTTATAGGCCCCCTAAATACAAGCTTCGCAGCACGCTATATTTTATATATTAGACTAGCGAGTAGTTTAATGTTCTTGGTTAGTTTTTTTTTCCTTGTCTTTCATTCATTGATTGATATTGATTACAAACTACATCTCTCTTACCTCTTCATGTTGTGAAATTTTTTAATATATTTGGATTGGATGATGACATGTCTCACCAGGTATCTTTTTACAGTATGAAATCCTTATGATGGTTATTTTCAGAGATCTCTTCTTAGGTCAAATGATAATAAATAGACTTTGGCTCTAATCCATAAAACATTAAGAAATAAGAATTTTTAGATTATCAAATAAAGACTCATCTGTAGACGTGTTGAAGATTTTTAAAGTAGAAAATAGGAAATAGGAATTATTGATTAAGACAAAGGACTGTCAATAATAATTACAGTTAAGAAATAAAAGAATTAGATCAAAAGACAATCTGTGGAAGTGAGATTTTGAGAAATAGAAAGGAAAATGCAATATTAGACAAACGCACTGGTCCAATTAAATATATAAGTCTAAAAATCTGATGATGGCTGACAAGTCAATTGCTCAAAACATAAAGGTTTGTTAATTTTTTTTTTCATCATTTTATATTCATTAGAGAATGGATAAAAAAATTATTCTTAATATTTTTGAATGTTTTTTTTTTTTTTTTTTTTTGGTGGGGGGGGTTTGGGGGACGAATGCAACCGATCGTCTTTCGAGTATTATATTGCCGGGAGATGAGTGTTCTGTGATGGCTTGGGGGGCTTGTTGGGGTGTTGGTTTGGGGGGTGGGGGGTGTGGGTGGGGCGGCCCCGTTGTGTACCCCTGAGTCCTAAATATACATATGTGGAACCACAAATTATCAAGCATTATGAGCCTAGGTAATTTATTACTTAGAAATTAAATTGTAGCTATATTATTTTTAAATTATGTTAAAAGTAATTAAATTTCGGTATACAAGAGAAAATATATACTTGAGGATAATAATTCTTAACTAATTATATTATTTATTTATGGGATTAATTTGTTATAATATGTATTATGGATTAAATTATTATTATTATTATTTACCATCTTATTAAATCTATTTTTATTAATCATTTCAAGCACTGTAATATGGACTTTATTATCATTATCTTCATGGATAATATATTATATTCTAATTACACAAAATCAGAATAGTTAAGTAGTATAAATTATGTCATGATCTACAAGTCAACTATAAGAAGGATGCCTCCTCCCCCTCTCGTCCTCGGCATCTCTAATACCCATCATAAGTGCCTATAGACCATTGCTTCAAATATCTCACCCTGAATGCTTTTAATCTCACTGTGACATTATATCAGTGTCAAAGGGGTTCATTCCTTTTGAGTACATGGCCCAGCAACCAATATTCCACTCTTCACAAAACCATGCGCCATGTACACTCCTATTATGTCAGTCCATTGCATCTTACTTAACGTAAAATTACCTATTTCGCTTTTTGCTTCATACAAACTTCAACCATTTCTGCTGACTTAGATCCATTTTTTCTATGGTCTCTTACCAGACAAGATCAAGATCCTAACACATCCTCGCCTCAATACAACCGCTTTAACCTCTCAATCTACCATACTTATCTTTATCCAAAAATGACCAAACCACCTTAATAACCCCATCCCATATGCAAATGGTAGAATTACATCAGGTGTTTCCTTTCTTGAGACCATGTCATCCTCTTCGCTATCATTAATCATTCACTTTTCAACCCATTTATTCTTCGACCGCACTTCATTACTATCAATATTAACATACTTTGAATTTGTCTTTTCAGAATGCCTGAATCCACTATACTAAACCTGCACAGCATTTCCCTATTAATTCGGTGTCAGTGATGTGCCTTGTGGCACTTCCATAAAACCTACATAACAAAAAATTTTATTCTCTCTCTTCACTTTTGCGCAATCATTGGTTTTTCAATTGAGTCAAAAAGATCGTGAATCCACCACATCCTTAGCTCACTCAGAAACTATAAAATGCAACTCTTTGAGTGTCTTCATCAATGTCTTTCTATCACTCGATTGTAACTCTTTGAACCCTGAGATATAGGTACTATTACGGCTCTCTTTCAATTTCTCAGACCTATAGCCTTCCTAATGCTGTTGTTAACGCAGCTTCCAATATCCATTCAGATCACCATCTACTCTCTATTCTAGATTATCACGCCTGTAATTCACCTGCCATGATTTACCATTCTTCAATTTTCTCTCTCTTCCCAATTTACCTCTCCCTTACTAATGACCTCATCTCGCGAAAATACCTATCCTTTCTTGACCCACCTCACATCACATAACGATAACATACTCATTCTGCAATGTTTATGCGATTTTCGAATGCTTCCCTCCACTCTCGTTCTCACATCCATTTCTTCAGTTACGAAAGCAATGCCATCCCTATTCATTATTCTCTCTCATTCTTGACCTTTCTCGCTTCCTCCAGTAGTTTTCTAGTACTACTGTAAAAAGTGCACCGCATGGTACAGGTGCTGATGGATGTTATCTCTTACCAAGGTGATGCTATTTACCTCATTTTTCCACGTAGTCTTGTCTTTTTTCTCCTCCGATTTATTTATAGTCCAAACCTCTCTTTGCCTTTAGAGACGCTTCGATCAATGCTGCTTGTTAGCACATAGAGAACTACTCCTCCTTTTTCACTTTTAACAATGTTTGCATACAGGCTCTTCATTCCACCATCACTGTTGAGATTCTTGTTTCTTAATTTAATACTTTGCCACATCCACATACTTCTCTTGCACTACAGTAACATTGCTCCTTCATCTGTGCCAACAGAATTGTCAGTAGACACTTGTTCATTCAATCTAGGATTTATTTTACAAGCACTCTTTGACGTATTTTCCTTATTCACTTTGTGTGGCACTTGAATCTTCACACCGTAATTCTTCCACTTACATTTTGGCATGCCCGATGTGGAGAGTGATATGTACGTACCGCAGTCTTCTTTTCACATCCAATCCCCCCCCCCACTAACCATTTAATCTTACATTAAAAACAGAACATAATGAACCTCCGTGATAAACCCTCTTTCATCCCCAATCCCGCTCACTATTGAATCGTGAAATGACGACTACATACTCAACATTGCGCTCTTTCTGTGCATCCGACACAGAATTCATCCATACTTTCACCTTTGACGAACCATCTCTACATACTAATCCAAACTGCTAATAATACTGGATACTTTGGCTGTTTGAAAGAAAGTATACTTACACCCACCCCACCTTCTTTCCTCAACGAGAAATCAATCAGAGCCAGCCCTCTATGGGTAAATTTTGTTGAGCACTTGATTCCTAATGTTTTTAAGTTTACAAAAGAAGCCGCTGATTTACTTAAAGCAGAGTTGGTGACGTTGGATCAGAAATGCATATGTTTCCTGGGTAGATCTGAATGATGTTCTAGATGGGGTGAGTAAGAAGCTTCAGATTGATTGCGTTGGGTTGGGGATCTACATGTGTGATAGGTGGATAGAAAACGAGGTATAGGATGCGCTACAGGTAATTTAGGTGATGGAAGACAGCAGAGTAGAGGGGAGATGGTGATGTCGTGGGGCAAAAGAGGTTGGTGTGTAAGTAACTTTCATCTTACAAAGCTTATAATCTTTTGCAGGGATTACTCCTCGACGAGCAAAGCGGCTTTCATCAAATCGAAGTGCCTTAGCCAACATACACTCCTCAAGAGCTTGGTTTCTCTAGCTGACAATATCTTTTCTTGCCGATCCTTAGCACAAAAACATCTCTAACAACTGGGTCTGTAATCGTCATAATCTGCGTCGCCTTCCTCCGTCCCCTTGCTTAATAATCGATGTGATGTCTTCTGGTTGCTAACTCTCCAAACTGAGGAAAGGTACCAAATCTCTTCGGCCTCCTTCTAATTTTCCTGCTGAACTCTAGGCCTGGACGATGGTTCTGGCACTTCGGTCCTCCTCTAAAAGTCAGCCTTCTCCATCCTGCTTCCAGTGTCACTTGGAATGCTTCTTTTGCCTGTGATCACATTGGTGATGATTCCGGGTGCATGGGCTCGCTGATATCTAATCAAACGGTTGGGAAGCGCGGCGGGTGAGCCAAGGAAATGGCATTTCCTCCACCGTAGTATTGGGGAGTGTGCTTCCCGAGAGCTGGGCCCCTTTTTGCCCTCGTTCAAACTATATTCTCTATGTCTCAATACTAACATTTCCCTCAGTGTTGGAAAAGCAGGCACATGTAGATGTCCTACCTATTCCGAAAAAGGAAGCCGCTCTGATTGCTGGTACCTAATCTACGCCCTAGTATGATTTAGCTCCTCCCTGTGTCTATCTAAGTATCTTTGACAAACCGTTCCAATAATACTTTCCTACACTTCTTCGACATGCTGGAAATCCGTCATTCTCTTCTTTGCCGATTAGTTCCAGTGACGGCTTCGGCGGGTTCGAAGGTCTATACTGGTGATTGGATACTTTCCTATAATTTTAACATCGATTTTAATGGTTTTCGCGCCCTTGGAGGAGACTACCCGTATTAGGTTGGGAGATACTTGCGCGGTCGGCGCTTTGACATAATTCCAAGCATTTGACCGGGTTGTTCATGGCACGAATCGTACTGATCTTCTCCAAGCACTCCCCTCCTATGGGTGTGTGTTTTCCCTGTTTTGTCTCTTTGCTTACTTATGTCTGGATTTCTTTTTTTTCAAATCGTTCCATATCGGCTGTTGTTTGATGGGGCGACTTCTTCTTCTGCTTTTCTGTCAATAGTGGTGTGTCCTCAGGGTTCTGTCTTATCTCTTTCTTTATTCTTATATCTGACTTTTATCATTAATGATCTTCTCGACCGGTGTCCAAGTCGGATGGCACTCAATCGTATTCACGCTTGGATCAATAAATGACCTGATTCTTCGACCCTGATACATTCTCGGGAACTTTCATTTCTGGGAAATTTCTTCTGCTCGCAAGTTGTAAGTTTTGGAGTCTTTTAAGTCCTAAGAATTGGTCCTCCAGCTTATAACTTTTGAATTTTCCGGATTCCATCGTTCTCTGCGATTCTGGATAGAATTTTCCCGGGTGGGGTCGTTTAACCTTGGTGAAATTCAAATTCTTTAAAAACAACGCAACTGTCTGCAAATCTCCCCCCTCTCCTATCTACTTTTTCCCTCTCTTCGACTAATAAACTTTTCTTTACAATCGTTTCTTGGATAGAATATCAAGGCTAATTCTCAGATGGGAAACTTCGGTACTCTACCTCGGTCGAAAGACTAATTTGAGGTGAACCAACAAATTGAACGTGACCTTGGCGCACCTTATTGTTATAACGATTAAGTAGGCCCAAGAACACCATGGTCTTAAGGAAATCCTCAGAACATACGACATATGTGGAGGTGTTAAAGTTGGAAGAAGAACTTTCACACAGTGAAACGGTGTGGGTGGACTTTAAAAAGGGCGAGGCGGCCTCAAGAAGCTTGGGAGTTCTTTTGACTGCGAGACTTTTTTTTGTCTTCTCAGTTACAATCAGTAAGAACTGCAAAACATTAAAAGTAAATGAAGAGCAGCCAGTTGATATATGGTACTACGTTAGACGCGGGTGCCGTACAAGCTAAATGCGAGGGTCTACCAAAGATGAGGTTTCGGGGCCTTAATTTGGATATACTTAAGGTGACTGTCTCATAAATCTAAGGGAGGGAAGCAGTCAAAATCATAGGGGTTAGGATTCACAATGAAGGTACACCAGTGAGCACCAAACTGGAGGCAAAACGGAGCTTGGAATTGGGATTATTGTTACGGGTCGAGATCAGAGGGCAAAAAGTAACCTATAACCTTTACTTATGGAAGAAGACATCAGGCCTCGCATGCACAAGGTCGTTTAACAATTGATTGCCATGCAAGATACTATCGAATTTTTAGGGATGGTGCTTTGTTAATCACCTGAAGATAAATGTTTGTAACCCTTCGTAAGAATCTTTGGCAGCAAGGTCGGGGAGGGAACGATGTTGGTGACTTGCTTCTGGAAAAGTCTGAATATTAACTGGCAGATTAACGGAAGTCGGTTTCATTATAGATAGGTGTTAATTAGCCGGTAGAGCGGAAAACGTGCTCTGCAGGGAACTGTTTACTGCTGAGCGGTTTGGTGGGGCTCCTCGCAAGTGGCCAACCAACACTAGTTGAAGACGAATACCCGGTCTAATTCGTTAGCCGGACGGAAGGGGGGTAGTTGTGGGTTCGGCAACACATGTAGGGAGGTGATGGGTAGAGTATGATGGTGTTGATTTAGAGGAAGCAAACAATGAAATAACCAGAGGATTATGATATTCTGCCAGGGAACTACAGGTGATAATCTCGTGAAGCGAACTATTGAGCGCGAAGTGCCAGCTGGCGTTTTCTGTATATGGCATTTTGACAGCTGCTCGGCCTTAACAAGCATTTATGGCACCAGGATACGTTCTTCTGAGACATGAAAAGGATTAATCAGTCCCTATATAAGGTCAAAGAGTACATAGTTCGGTGATAAGAAGACTTGATGAAGACAAGGTGCATTCTTTAGATAGTGTTAGAGTCGTTGTGGGACAAATTTTTTGGACACCATTGTGAAGTACATCAAATGATTGCGAAAGTGTATCAGAAACATTGGTATTCATGGCGTTTTACTGGTATAGGCCACACGGTGGATTATGCCTATTGACAGCAAATTTAATCTCTCAGATAAGCGGAACCCTCAACTACGATTGGCATTAGAGAGTGTGTACGGCCGAGCGCGTGCTGCTTCTCTGAGGAATCAGATAACTTATAATGATAGATTAATGAATGGTTAAGAAAAATGGCAGTTCGAAAGTGATTGGTTATAGCGTAAATTTAACATACGTAGTGAGGTAGTAGTAAGGATCCTTGACAAGTTTTGTTTATTTTTTAATTAAACCTACCTTTCACGGCGCTTACACTCTATTATTCTCCCGAATGATTGGATAGGGCTGTTATTAGTGGGTTGTTGGGTCAATTTTGCTCCGGTCGTTAAAAAAGATGTGATGGTAGTTGAGGCGGCTGGTTGATAGGCGTTAAGGATGACGGTTGGTAGGGAGCGAGTTGTGTTAGAATCGACTGTTCGGGAGACAATAGAAAAATGGATTATAAGTCCGCAAGTGACGAAATATGAGAAAAGGAAGGTAAATATAGATAAGAAATTAGATAGAAAGAAAAAAAAAACGAAAAGACATAAAAAAAATAAAAACAATAAAGAAAACAAAAAATAAATGAAGTTTGAAAGAATGACGAGGTTTTGTGAGGTGGGATTAGTAGTATGCGGGCCTGTCCGGAGAACCCTGACCATATCTATGCCACATGTAGGATAAAAAGCTATCAGGGTGGATTTGAATGCTGGCACTATGGGTTAATAGAATGGAAGGTCATACATCTTTTGGACGTTAGATCTTACCTTATAAATACTACTATATACTATTCTGTTTTTGTTGCATTTAGTGTACCTACTATGATATTACGCATACCAGGTTAATGAGAAGTACATAGGAGCCTTAGAGTTAATATAATATCAATTAAATAAAATATATAATAATAATTAATATGAAATAATAATAGAAAAAAATTAACCAATAATTATTAAAGAAAATACATTTTTATTTATTAACTTTATTGGTATAATACTTTTAACTAAATTATAAAATAAATATAGCTACATTTAATTATATAGATATACTACAGGTTAGGAATATTACATATGAGTATAAGGTGGTCCACATATGTAAATTTAGGAATCAATTTTACACAAGCAAAAAAAAAAAAAAAAAAAAAAAAAAAAAAACAAAAGGTGGGAACCATGCTCTAACATTCCATTCCTAATTTATAAAAGATGAAAAAAATTACAATTCACCTTTATGTTGCGCAGCTTGACTTTTAGGCCTATCACATCTAATTATTCAGACATTTAATTAAATTATTGACCAGTATTCTTTTGTCTAATTTGATAATCCTTTCTATTATCTTCTCATTAAATCATTCACGATGTCTTTTGATCTAATTCTTTTATTCTAATGTAATATTATTTAGACCATTCTTTGTCTATAAATCCCATTCTACTTTTTCTAAATCCTCAATTGGGCTTCACAGATGTCTTTTGATCTAATTCTTTATTTCTAATGTTTATATGATTAGTAGAAAGTATCTATTTCATTCCTAAGAGAGGATCTGAAACACACAAGGATTAACGTAGTCCTCGGGGATGTATGACTAAACAAAAATAAAAACCATAATGAAATCTTAAATCATAGGTTTGATAAAAATCATTGATGAAAAGAAAAAACAAAGAAAAACTACTGCATGTCTCAAA
This sequence comes from Trachelipus rathkii, assembly GCA_015478945.1. Classification (NCBI taxonomy): domain Eukaryota; kingdom Metazoa; phylum Arthropoda; class Malacostraca; order Isopoda; family Trachelipodidae; genus Trachelipus; species Trachelipus rathkii. Next base: position 14,783 of record JABUQX010095428.1, read on the forward strand.
GGGAATATATCATCTGAATCTTGAATATTTTTTTTTTTTTTTATCCAGTTGCTGTCAGATTAAAAACATTCCTCAAGATCAGATGTGTGATAATCATAGAAATATCAGATGCAAAGAGAGATACGCCCTGCCTTGAGGTTGAAATGAAAAACAGCTGCGTTTTTTTTTCCCGTAAAAAACAAAAAACCGTGTTATTTCATTGAAAAAAAACACAGCCTGAAAACAAGTAAAAATTTGTTTATTTTCGTTATTTTCATTGTTGTGGCAATTTTACAATATTTGAACAATTTTATTATAAGTTTGCAAATATCCTCTAATTGGAATTTTATTTGTGTAGCTCAATTTTCTACAAGGCGTGGAAGCCCCTATCCCTGAGTTGTGGTTTCAGAAAATTTTTATGGGTTTTCCAAATTTTATTATTTATATTCTCGAATTTATATTCATAATATTTGATTGACAATACTTAAGTTAGTTTTTATTCTTTTCAAATTCTGTTCATGTTCTCTATTATACAAAATACTGGATAAATTAATAATCAGATTTAAAATTCACAGTCAAAAGTAAGTGATTGTACTTTCTTAGAAATAAAGGCCACAAACAGCCAGTTCGATGATATGTAACTTTTGAAATAGCGTTGCATATACTAGTAATAATTGTTCATAGTCTCTACAAGACTGAGATCGTCATGCCAACAAGAGAAGAGAAGATTCTATCCAGCCTAAAAACAGCTTAAGAACTTACAGATGTCACCCTGTTATACTGTGGGAAGTTTTAGCAACAACCTGCTCCTTCCACACACTGTCAAAAATGTCACTCCTTAACATAGATCCAATTGAGACGATCATCATAACAAAATTAATGGTGGCGTCCACTCGCTGATGAGGCCCATGATAATTGAACTCAACAATTACTACAAAGTATCCAAGGATGTGACACTGGATCTGGGGACCAGCACAGTATTTTGTGAAAAAAAAAAAAAATACTCCGTATACTTCCAACAATTTTACTTATTTCAAGTCATTCACTCATCTCCTTCATTTACAATTCTGGTCCAATTCTTATATTTCAATATTTTTATTTACTTTCGCTTGATATTCAGGTTTGACACCATTTCTAAAAAAGATCAAAAAAAAAACCACAAAATTAAATAAAAAAAAGCGGCATTAAAAGCAAGAAAGAAATAAATAAACAAGAAATAACATCTAATAAAATATTAAAAAAAATAATAATAAATTAATAAAGAAAGTGAAACAAAAAAAAAATAAAAAAATAATAATAATAATTATATAATTAGAAAATACATAAAATCTGTCAAAACATAAATAGAAAAATAAAGTAAAATATAAAT
>JABUQX010095430.1:0-35000 GCA_015478945.1 Trachelipus rathkii
AAAGAAAGAAAAGAGGAAACTGTATATTGATGAGGTAGAAGCAAAGAAAACTTGAGAGAAAAAAAGAAATAATAAAGAAAATGAGATTGGAATAATAGAGGAAAATAATTTAGTACTATAATATAATAGTTAGATATATATATAATATTATATATATATATAGATAATATATATATAATATAATATATATATAGTATACTATATATATATAAAGATTATATATATATATATATATATATATTATATATATATATATACTCTCACGATAATATTATATAATATATATAGTATCTAGTATATATATATATTCATTATATATATATATTAACTATATATATAATATATATTAATATATAAATTATATAATATTATATAAAAAAGTATATATATATATTTATCTACTATATATATATTGAGTCATTTTCTTTAATATAGATCCATCCTTTAGTAAATAATAAAATAAAAAGAGTTCGTTATAAATCTTTCATATTTTTCCTTTTTGTTGTGGTAACCGTGAATCTTGATTAATTTTGCTGATTGGATGAGCTAAACTTTATATAGATATATATATATATATATATATAATATTATATACTATATATATATACATATATATAATATATATATATATATATATATATATATATATTAGTATATATATATTAGTAATAGTAATATGTATATATATATATATGATTACATTGAAATAACGGAACGTTGCCCTTGCGGATTACATTCCTTTCAGCATGTGTAATATTATTTTTTTCCCGGTTAGAAGAGAGAGTATAAATAAAATTTTTCAGATTTTTTCTCTTGTTAATGATTTCCAATTACGGAAAAACAAGGATATATTATATAAGTATATATATATATAATTAGTATAAATATATAGTATATATATATATAAATATATAGATATATATATATATATAGAATATATATAGTATAAGTATGAATGTGATAGTGATATATATATATATATATATATAAAAATCAATGGACATAAGTTTTGAGCATTTAAGAGTGTATATTTCTTGACATGGATCAAAACTTTGATCCATTGAAAATAATAAGTTATTCTGAAAACCTTTTGAATGCCTTGAATAGTTCTTTAAAAACATTAACTTGTGTTTCATTCTTGAAATCTTTTTTAATTCTTTCTGAATTGTTACTACATTTTAATTCGAATCTCGAATTTATAAAAAAATAAATATTAAAATTATTCTTGAAGAATTAATTGTAGAAATTTTGTTTTTAAAGAATTGGAATCAAAAATCTTGATGAAATTTTAAAAAATCTTGCAGATTTTGTTTATTTTTTTAATAGAGTATTTCAATGTATTTATTTGTTTTATTATCGTTAATCACAAAAATGAAACTTGCATATATACCGCTTAAGTTACCATATATTTGTTTAAAAAATTGAGTAACATTAAAATATGAACTTATTTACGTAATTTCATTAATTTAAACTGATTTAGATTAAAATTCTTATCAATTCATCTACGCTACACGTTTTACGTTACGTTAAAAAGGACTTGAGAGATATAAGTAATTAGCAATAATTAGCTACAATATCTCAGGATTGAATCTTATAAAAGAGAATCAGATATAGATCTAGAAAAATTGCCATACGAAGAATAATAAAAAATGAGTAAGGGTTTTTTTGGGAGGATTTTTTTAAAGGGGGGAAAAGAACAAAAGTTGCAGCCTAGCAAAGTTTGGAAAATCCCATAAGGTTTTCTTATACTCTAACTGACCGGAACTTTTCGTTTTATCGCATTATAAGTCTTGGGCGACTATAGAAACGGCGAAAGTAAATTTTATAACACTTTAGTCCCTTCAGGCCAAGCAAGGACTATGAACCAAAATTTTAATAGAGCGTTAATGATCTACGATATGGAAGAAAATGGAAAAATTAAAAAATTTATATACTCTAAGAGAATAAAGAATAATATATAAAATCTCTCCTAAAAATAAATATAATAACGCTAGGAATATATGTATATATCTATAATTAGCTAGTATACGTAGTTATAATATATATTATAAAGTATATATATATATATATATATATATTATACTGGCGAGTTCACGAGTAAACTATATAATATTATATAGTATTATATAATATATATATATACAAAAAGTATATATTATATATATATAAATATATATTATTATTTAATATATGTATATATTAATAAATAATGAATTATTATAATAATAAAATATATATTATATACTATATATATTATATAATACTATATTATATATATAATATATAAATATAATATATATAGTCCTATAAATATTAATATAAAAATGAAAGGCATTTCTTAGTATTTGAAATATATATATAATATAATATATATATATATAATATATATTATATATATTAATATAATAATATTAATAGATATATAATATATATAATATATAATAGTATATATATATTGGTATAAAATATCAATAGTATTATATTAATAATATTTATATATATAATATATATATATAATACTGTATATATACAGTATATAGAGAATAGTATATTATATATAATATATTATAATTATATATATATAATATACATAAATAATATAATTAATATTATAATAATTATAAATATAATTAATATAATAATAAAAAGGAATAATTAGACAATAGAAATGACGTATAGTAGATTATAATAAATGTTATTATATCAAATTTAATTAATTATAATTTATTAAAATAATAAAATATATTATAATAATAATAAATAATATTATATTATAATTTAGAAGAGTTATAATATTAGTAGAGTATTATATAGGTATAGTTAGTATATAGTATATATTTATATTATAATAATAATACTATCTATAATAATATAAATAGTATAAATATATATTCAATATAAAGATATTATATATATATATAATATATATGACCTTATACCTAGTTCAGGTTGATTGATAATACCCTCGTAAACGCAACCAAAGTGATAATGTTTGTGTATAATACACCAAAACAATTAATAAACACAACAGAAATTAGCAAACTATAAACCAAAACCTAACCAATAGGATCGTCAAATGCAGTGACCTAAACCTAATCCTATATAGATCGTCCGATTGTTGCATGACCTAAACCTAACCAATATGGATCGTCGATGCCATAGGCCTAAACCTAACCTTAGATTTGATCTACGTGCCGTAATCGTTAATCTAAGTACCAGAAATTAGAAGTTATCAATATATAGTATATATTATATATAATCATCTTATTTTACTACAATATACTATTAATATATACATATTAATATATATTAAATAATACTAATATATATATATTAAATATATATCAGTGGGGCGTACCTGCGAAGAGAATTTAAGAATAGATTCTTCACCCCCCCACCCCCCCCCCCCCCCTCCCCCTCCCCCACCACCCCTCCCCCCCCCCCCCCCCCCCCCCCCCACCCCCCCCCCCCTCTCTTTTGGTAGGCTTAGTTATGTCATATATAATAAGAAACATTATATACAATAATATTATAATATATTATACTCATATATATATATATATAATACATATATTATATATATATATATATATATATATATTAATATATTTACAATATATATATATATATTAATATATTATATATATATAATACGTATATATATATATTAATAGTGATATATATATATATATATATATATATATATATATATATATATATATATATATATATATAGCTAAAGGAATTGATAGAAAACATCTTTTATAATTATGGCCGCTCCTATTTATTTGTGATGAAAAGCTGATTTTGTTTCCAAATACTTAATTTTAAATCATATTCCAATTGAGTAATTTTCTTAGGCCTATCATTTTTAAAAATAAAGCTGTGGTTTTTATAGATAAGTTTTTAAAGCGTTTTTCTTTAATAAAAATCTACACCTACTCCATAATGATATATTTTCAATTTTTTTATATTATATAATGCTATACCACTTAAATAAAGCTATATAAAATTAATATTCATATTCAGAACAATCAGGGACGCAACCGATACAAAAATTTTCAAGCAAACTGCCAACAAGCCACACATTGTCGTCTATATTTAACGCGAAGAGAACTGAAGTTTCATATATTTATCGATAAGTAGGACAGACTAGCCCTCTCCCTTATAAAGTTGATGTAAAAAAACGACGTCATTCGCTCCGTCTCCGCGTGAGCCAAAGAATTTTACTTCAAGATCAGAGTAGTAGTGGGTCAGCGAGATTTCTAGTATGAATTCAATTATTATTATAACTATTATATTTGGTTGTTTCTTTTAATTTATGATTGCAAAATAGCTTCTTTTTTTAATTTTATATAAAATTTTAAAAATTTATATTTATCACTTTACAAATTTAATTCAATTATTTAAAACCTTAAATATTGGGTAGGATCTACCTACCCGGCCTACCCTATATATACGCCCCTGATTATTATATATATATAATATATATATATATATATATATAAATATATATCATATATATATATATATATATATAAAAATTATAATTATATTTTCATTATCAATATATAATACATAATACATATTACTATATATATATAGTATAATAATAGTATAAATATATATATATAATATATATCATATATATATTAATAGTATATATATATAATATTATTATATATATATATATATATATATATATATCATATTTATACATATATATAATATTATTAAATATATATATTATATATATATATTATAATATATATACTATTATATTATATATATAATATATATATATATATATATATTAGTATATATATAGTATATATATATATAATATATATTAATATATTTTCTTTGCGCTTATTATATCATATTTTAAATAAAAAAAAAAAATCTAAATTTTATAAAGATTGCCTTTTTACACTATGATTATCGGAAAATATCCGTTGTCTATATTCTTTCATTTCCGTTTGGAAACATCCCATAGATTAATTCTTATACTCCATGAACGAACTATGTTTATCGACATTATAAGTCTTGGCCGACTTCATTAGAAACGGCGAGGTGAAATTTTTAACATTTTCCGCCCTACAGGGGCAAAACCCAAATTTAATAATAACATAAGGTTTCATGATTACAATAAAAAAAAAAATTTATGTTAAAAAAATAGAATATATTAACTGTAAGGAAATTATGTAAAAATAAAAATGAATATAAATAAATATAAGAATAAATATATAAATATATATATATATATTACTATTATATATTATATATAATATATATTATATATATATATATATATAATATACATAATAATATTATATATATATTATAATATATATATATATATATATATATATAGTATATATTATATACCTATATATATATTATATATAATATATATATATATATCATACATATATATAAATAAATATATATCGACATAAATTTACAATATATATATGTATATATATTATATATATATAATAATAAATATAAATATATATATATATATATATATATATATATATTATATATATATATATTTAATATATATATATATGACCTTCCTAGTTTTTCAGGAATCTGATCAAGATTTGTAAGCTTAATAAGGTTTTAAAGTTTAACAAGTAGTTATAGTTTCCAGAACTTGATAGACGCAAACAGAAAGCTAACCTATATGATGTCAATGCTGCCAACCTAAATCTAAACCTATATAGATCGTCGATGTAATGTAACCTAAGTTGATAAGAATCACAAAACCGCCAGTCAATGCAAAGATTTGCTGTTTTACGGTCTAATTGCCCAACATTGCAACATTACATATAATATCATTGATTTAAGAATCTTAATATGGGTATTCAATGTCCCCGCAGTTAGATGGCAAACCCCCCAGCACAAATCGATGTAAATACCAGAAATAGTGTTTATTAGTACCAGTTCTGGTACCCTATGCTTAATTTTAAGCAGGGCTTCTAATTGAGCTATCCCGTTCAAACTTGGTACTCCACTATCTTATGGTTGTTCCACAATATATATTCAAGGAATTTCTTATATGCAATGATCAGAAAGTTAGGTGATGTTATAGATGAGGCAAATGAAATAAAGTATGATGTAAAGTTAAGATACCGACTCAAGTGAGTTTGATACGGTGCGGTGTTGTACGCAGTTTTTAGTAAACATTGTGTACTTTACATCTATAATATGTGGCGGTTAATGTACATGTTTTCAACGACGTAGATCTCATTTTGAGGTTTCAGTACTTTCAAGCGTGTCTGAGACCCCCCCCCAGAGGGTTCCCATGAAAAGCAAAGAGTGCAAGACAGAGAAGAAGAAGAAGATACCACTTCATTAATATACTATAATAATATATATATATATATATATATATATATAATATATATATATATATATAAGTATATATATATATAGATATAGTATATTTATAATAATATATAATAATATATATATATATTATATATATATATATATATATATATATATATATATATATATAGTATATATATATATGATATATAGTATCATAGCTATAACATAATATATATATATATATATATATATATATATATATATATATATATATATATATATATATATATATATATATATATATATATATATATTTATATATATATATGTGTATATATATATATATATATATATATTATATATATATATATATATATATATTATATATATATATATATATATATAATATATATATATATATATATAATATATATAGTTATATATACAGTAATATATATATATTATATATATAATATATATCTATTATATATATATATATATATATAAATATATATATATATTATAGTATATATATATAATTATAGTATATTATATTTAAGTATATATGTTAAATGAAGAATGGCAGAATTTAAGATGACCCACACTCGGATACTGTCATAAATGAATTATTATCCAAGAGTGTCGGGTTTGGTTTTGTGTTAGTTAATCTTTTTTATTATATAATGCTAAATACTTTTTTTTAAAATGTGTCTTTTTTTAAAAAAACAGAGTAATAATATAACACCCTCAACCATGCCAAAAAATAAATTTCCCGTTTCCACAAATACTAAATTTGGGGCAATTTATAACCAACTTCTTATATTGGCTCCTTTTAAAATAAAACAAGGGGCCCGCGTCGGGTGTTTTTGTGCGAGAAGAAATTTTAAAATATAGCCCAAGTCAAAACTTTCTGAAAGGGAGGAGGAATATATGGGTCGGGGACACCACCAAAATTTTTATTCCCTTAGGTGCAATTATTTTGGTGATATATCTACTTAATAATAAACAGATAAAATTTTGATTGCAAATAGATGAAAGAAGAATCAAAGAAATAATTTTTAAAAACAATCTAACATATGGTAAACATAATTGGTGTTAAGGGCCGCTCCAGGGTTTTATTTTTTTGTGAAGAAGTTATTCAAAAGACCCGTATTAAACCGAGATATGTAGATGGAGGTTAATAAAAAAACTCTAGTGCCCAAGAAGAGTTTGATGTTCAAGGCAAAAACCCAAAAAACCCGAGAACAATTGTGAGTTAAGTACCTACATATAAATTAGTATATAGAAATAGTTATATATATATTTAGTTAATTTGTATTATATTATATAATAATAAGGATATTATTCTAGTAAGTTATTAAGGTAAGGGTATAGGTTGTAGTATATATGAATAGTGGGTATAGAGTAGGATAGTTTAAATGTAATTATAGTATCTATATATACATGGATGAGGTATAGGATATTTATTAATAATATATAAAATATATAAAAATATATAATAATAATAATAAAATTGTAAGTAATAATCATCTCTAATTTAATAATAATAAATAACTTACCTCCTTCAATTATTTTCAACGATTTTCGAAGGAAGTAATTTAATTTATCCACAGATTATTCTCACCCTCCTACTCACCTCTAGCCGTTATTATCCGTAATCACCTTCAATGTCGCAATTCTTAAGTAAAATGTATTCTGGTGTTAATTTAATTAGAATCTGAAGCTACTCATGCAAAAGCAAGTTATTACTCGATTAATATCATGAAGGATTGATCTTGCAAGACTGCCATAAAACAATATAATAAATGTACAAAATGTGAATTGATAAGCATTGAATTTAGATTTATTGAAATTTTATGAAATATGCTGACTATCGTAGACAAAATATAAACTGCACTAAGGAATTGGGGTCCAATATTCTCAGAGTGACTTGGGACATATTATATTATTCTCCTCAACAATCCACGCCTCCTATTTTAGTCAGAAGTGTATAAATGCCAATAGTATGTGAAAAACCGAGAAAATATTTGCGTATTTGGTTGTGTTACAGTATGCACTATGCACACTACACACAACACACACTACAACACACACATCTACGTAGATATGAATATTATATATATATATATCTACTATATTATATATATATATATAATATATATTATATATATATATATAGCTCATATATATATATATATATATATATATATATATATATATAGATATTATATAATATATATAGATAATACTATATTTATATTAGTGATAATTAGCCGGTTCACTACTTGATCGTTTAGAATTGTATATTCACTATATTTACTGAAACCCTTTGTGTTATATAAAAAAGTCAATTAATTTGATTGAGTGTGAGGGACGATTACTAATATTAAAACTATTAGTGAAGTAATGATATTTAAATACAAAAAAGCATGTATTATACTCATGCACGAGCATGTAAATCAGCTCATGGTGTTAAGTTTAAGGCATGTATAGTTGAGTTACTTTAGATTAAAAAGTCTGCCTAATCACGTTTTACTTATTTTTTATTTAAATAAGTTAACCATTTTGCCGACGGTATGAGCGTTATATTATTTAAAAACCGATTTGTGATCAGATTTTACGAAGGAAATATATAAAATTTTTCTCATAGAGATATATATATATATATATTAATATATATATGATATTAATATACTATATATATATTATATATATATATTATATATATATATATACTAGCTTATATTATATATATATATATTAATATATATACTATATATATATATATATATATATATATATATAATATATATATATATATATAAGGTTTTAAATAATATAAACGCTTTCTTCAGCAAATTTTTAATTTATTTAAATAAAATATGTAAAAACGTGATTAGCAGACTTTTAATCTAAAGCAGAGATTTCCAACCAGAGCTGCGCCGAGATCTGTCAAGGCGGTGCACCGTGATATTAATCTAATTTTAAGCATCTTTAACCTTTTAATGAAAAATAAAGTTTTCAATTTTATCAGGCGAAAATTCTTGAGAAGCCTTTAACCATAACCCTCTCTCCTGAAAAGTTAATTATATAATATTATATATGAATATTATATTAATATAATATAATATACTAATATATATATATATATACTTATCATATAGATATATATATATACTATATATCTATATATATCCATCTATACGTATATATATATATATTACGTAATATTTATGACATTAGCTTATTTTACTGCAATTTAATACTTTCCACTAAACAAAGAACTAGTATACGGGGACAGTGTGTTAAAAGGCAAATTGCCTTCCTCTGGGGTCGAACCCACCGCCTGTTGGATGAGAACGACATACTCGAGCCGATCTACCAGCTAGCCATCCTCTAACCCGACAGAGAAACAGTAGATTCCGGAACACAGAGTATTTAAGCGAACACGAGCTCTCCCGTCAAGTCGTTATTCACCAAGCTTTCCAACCCTTAGTCCATATCCACTCGATATCGTTCCGCTAAGATTTTCTATCTATCAAATAACATGCTTTTTACCGCAATTTAATATTACCACTAACAAAGAAACTTATTTACCGGGAAGGTAAGAATTGCCTCCTCTTTGCGTGGGGTTCGAACCACCGCCTGTTGCGACGAGAACGACTAATTGACTCGACGCTCTATACTGAGCCATCTGCTAAACCAAAAAGTTAGTAATCTCAGAGACGAGTTAAGACGAACGAGCTCCCGGTCAAGGCGTCTTATATCTAACTTTTTTGGAGTTAGAGGATGGCTCAAGTGGTAGAGCGTCGAGTTATGTCTTCTCAGTCGAACAGAGCTGAGTGTTCGACCCAGAGGATGGCAATTCTTTACCTTCCCCGTAATAGTTCCTCTCTGTTTAGTTGGTAAATATTTAAAATGGCGGTAAAAAAGCTAATGTTATAATCTAAAATCTTCACGAACGATACAGATGGACAGGACAGTGGTGGAACACCTGGTGATAAGCCTTGATCGGTGAGCTTCGTCGCTTAAAAACTGTTCCTGAATTTCTAAACTTTTTTGGTGTTTAGTAGTGATGGTCCTCAGTCCGGTTTAGCAGCGCTCGAGTATGTGCGTTCTCAAGTCGCAACAGGGCGGTGGTTCACCCTAGAGGGAGGCAATTTTCTTTTACCTTCCCGGTTGAATAGGAGTTCTTTGTTTAGTGTGTTAAATTAAATTTGCGGTAAAGCAATGTTTTATATATAAAATCTTACGAAACGATACGTGAGGCAAAAGGACCGGGTGGAAACCTCCGGTGATAACGCACTTTGACGCGGAGCTCGTTAACGCTGAAACTGATTCCTGAATTCTAACTTTTTTGGCTGTTAGAGGGATGGCTCAGTGGTTAGAGCTTCGCAGTATGTCTGTTCTCAGTCGCAAACAGGCCGCTGGTTTCGACCCCAGAGGAGGCAATTCTTTACTTTCCCGTAATATAAATCGAATTAAGTGGTTATATATATATATATATATTATATCATATAATATTATACCACATATACATTATTAATAAATATAATTAATATATATATATATATATATTATAATATATATATATTATATATATATGAGTATATATATATAGGTATATATTACGTAATGTGTTCAGAGCACAATAAGCTCTCTGCCAGGCGATAAGACAGAAGATGTATCTATGTCTCTATGACCCCTTATTAACGTTCTATGATAGTCTATGTTCTTTTGTTAATTCTTAAAACTGCTTTCCATTTTTTGTTTTAAAAAAATTGATTATATGCAAAATAATGTTCTAAAATTTCAAGAAAATATGGTAAGCAGTAGCGAACTTATACCACCTACTTTAAGTGAGTGTAATTTTAAGATATATATGATTCCTGGACATTCAACTATCAAAGAATTTTTTTTAGAGAAAAGAAAACGTATATTAAGAGTTTATTTCGTTCCCTTATCAGATTTTCATGTAACAAACGATTAGCACGCATAATCCAATGCTCCCTTCGCTGCTCAGTGATGTGGTGACAACGTCACTAAGCCATCGGTAATTACAGCAAACTATTAATAGGAGACAACTTGCTACGAAGCACCCAGGTCAGTAACATTAATACCAGATAAACCTCGGTACCCATCTATATTTTTCACAACATCTATTACGATAAATATCAAGCAAAAATGTTCATAGATAATAGATGTTGAAGAGGACATGACATTTATACACATAGTGTACGACTTCTTCTCGCAGCTATCATTTTAAAAGTTGCCAAACTTGTACACTCTCGCGCCAAACACAAAATAGAACCTTATACAGCTCGAGAGGTGAGGATATTAATCTATCCTCACGGCAGTGCTGTGCAAAATATCAGTGAACTATAACCACATACACCAAAATTTTCATAAAGGCTATATTCATACTCTCAAACATAAATCACTATACATAATTAGCCACTAAGATAATACTACTTTAGCAGTAAGTGTCATTAAATATAAATAAAATAATGAGACAAGTCACATGAAGTAAATAGAATAGATCTCAGAGCCAGTGAGAATATGCTTTACAAGATTAGGTGGATGATAGAAAAAATAACTGATATTACTCCCTATAAAATCAGACTTCTCTCTGTGTTTTACTGTTAGATTTATATTAAAGGTAAATTTATATCGCTTATAGGCTAAAGCATTTTGGTTATAGCAAGAGAGTTGGAAATACAACTAGTACCGGCGCCGTAGTATAATATTATACGCTTTTCCGATCTTCATTATGACCTTATCTCTCTCAATAATAACAGATTCGCGCTTAGTTCATGTAACGAATGTTGTGGACATATGTTGATATAGTATGGTTTATCTTTGTACCTTACACTCAATGACAGGAATAGTCAATAATACATTGTTATTTAAAGTTGCGGGCTATGCTTACAGGGAAATGTGATTCATTTGAAAATTAACTTGCATTTTCTTTCTGCATAGAGAAGCACTTGTAGGGGATAAAGTTGTGTGGTGTAGACAGATTCTCGGCTGAAGTTAATCTAACTCAGGTTTGTGAAGATGATATAATTAATATACATTGACATATAATCCATATATATATGAAGTGAAGACTCCTTGAAAAAATGTTGTGAATGAAATGCACTCATCAGTATTATCTCATTCATTTATCTATCAGATGGACTTGAGTCCATTTATAACGTACTGAACCCCGTATTATGTACACGGCAAGGACGAAGAACTATAAAGTCTTTTTTGAGAAAGAGAGTAAAAACATGATGCATTTTTCATCATAGGTTGCTGCCAAAATGGAATATTGAGTTATTTCTCAACCCTTATGTAACTAAAAATAATTATTTAGTAAATCTAATGTATTAATACGTCATTATACAGGAACGACAAGAAATATTCAGTTTTCTATACAATTACCATAGAAATGAAGCCTCTCCGGAGAGAAAAGGGTTAGCTCCTTGTGAAGTCTGCATAATTGTGAGAAAAGATAGAATTTAGATTAACCATTATTCTCTCCTCACTTTTAAAAATTATCGACAAATTGAATCAATGATTAAAAGTATATAATTGACGACGTGAGAGGAAAAGATATAGAAAAGACCTAGTTCTTATATCTTCATCTCTACTTTATCACAAATTTGCTCAAAGTAATATGCACGTATAGTATAGTAAGTTATCTTTCTCCTTCATCTTTCTCTAGTATATGAAATTAAGTGATGTGGGATGTATTTCCCCATTCTACAAGAGCCAGTCTATGACTGTAAGAACTTAGATTTACACAGCAGCTAGAAAGAGACTGAACTCTTAGATGGACTCTCTGTCTCAACTAGATTTCTTTCATTAAAAAATTGAACTCTGTAGCAAAAGGACTGATAACTTTAATCAGCACGAGCTGATTATTGGCGACTTAGCATACAAAAGGAGTAATTGCCGCTATACCTATTTAGAAAAGCTCACAATAGAGTTCCCTTCTTGCCAATTTTCATTACATTTATACTTTGTAGAAACAAGAGCTTTCTCTGCCAATGGTCCAATTAAAATGCAAAACAAAAAATAGATTGTTGAATCTCATGGAAAAAATATGCCTGTATGGCTAACTCAAACATCTCAGACCTAATAATACAATATTATTATGCTTCCAAGCATTTATAAGCACATATATTCCCATCTAAATACATATCGGTGAAAACATAGCTCTCATAATCGTCTCGCTCTATCATATAATTCCTTCCAGACCAAGGTAATTTTTAGTATGTCTGAATATATAATATTAAACTTATTATTATTTTATTTCTCGCGGGGTGATTAAAATACTATTTTCATTGATTTGTGAATTCATTATTAAAAATTATATTATTATTTTAATAGTTTTTTTATATAAATTATTTTATTATTAGTGTTTATTATTATATTATTATTATTATTATACTATTATTTCATAATATTATTTTATTATTATATTATTATTATTGTTATTATTATTATTATTATTATAGTTATTTATTTATTATTATTATTATTATGTATTAGTGATTAAATGCTAATGTTATATTGACTACACAATGATAGTGTTTTTAAACTCATTCTCTCACACTCTAAAAAAAAATATGGTGCTATCGAGGTTCCTTATCTGTAAGTTAATGGTTCGGCTAGCCTAAGTGATATATATACTTTTGTTTATGTGGTGATATGTACACTCACTTGTATAGAAAGGATACCATAAATAACTACTCAATACTATATGCTATATAGAGACAAAACCATTAATAACTATATATGAGGTAACTGAGAATAATGACACAATAGTGTGCAAAGAAGCTAATGACGAAAAGATAATGGCCTTTGACTCAAGTGCAGAGAGATGTAGAGGTAAGAATGAAGTGATAAGAGTGACATGTTATAGTCGTTTATATATCTAAGAGATGGAATATAGGATATAAGTATAAAGAAATGAATAGTATGAATCCAAGTCAGCTTATGCTCTCGTCACACACTCAAAATTAGAAAAACATTAATAATATGGAGTTATTGTTCTCATATTATTATTACAACCAAGGGTTCAGAGTAATAATAACTATATATATTATATATTATATATATTATATATATATATAATATATATTATATATATATTTATAATTAATATATTAATTTATAATATATATTAATATATATAATATATAATATTATATATAAATATTATATATATATATTAATATATATTAAATATATATATTAATATAATATAATTATATATATATATATTATATATATATTATATATATATATATATATATAATAAATAAATACTATATATATATTATATATATATATATATATATAATATATATATATTATAATATATTAAATATATATAATTTATATATTAATATATATATATTATATTATATATATATTAATATATTAATACTTATATATATTAATATATATAATTATATATTATTATATATATAATTATTATATATAATTAATATATTATAATATATATTATATATATATATTAATAATATTAATATAATATATATAAATTAATAATAATATTATATATATATTTAATATTATATTATATATAATATATATATATTAATATTAATATTAATATTAATAATATATTATATATTAATAATATATATATATATATATTAATCAATAAAATATATAATAATAATTAAATATTATTAAATATTTATATATATACATATATATGGTGTAGTTTAGTTAGATATATAATATATATATATATATATATATATATATTATTGAGTGTTATATATATATATATATATATATATATATAAGTGTGTATATATGTGTCTGTGTGTAATGATTATATATATATATATGCATATATTGTTATTTAAATATATCCATATGTTGTGGTGGTGGTGTTGAGTGTGTGTAGTGTTGTGAGGCTCGCTAGCTTGTGTGTTGCCGATAGTGGTTGTGTGATATGCCTATGTTTATTTTAAATATCACACCATATAATCTATCGAGGATGTTACGAAGTAGAAAGAAAACTTGACCGAGACAGATGTATTTTAGAATAAATAAAAGTTGCAGACCTTTAAAACTTTCAATTGTTGGTCGATTGCAAATTCTATATCACATGTATTTAGAGCCTCAGTCACAAAAGCATCAAGTCCTTTTATAATTGATAATAGATTTTAAGCTCTCGTCTTGTCCGGTCCTCTCATTATAGTTCTCACCTCTTTTATAATTCCTTCACATTTATTGTGTAATATAGTAATTTGATCATCTCATCCATAAGAGAGAATCTTACTAATTTTTTCTATTATCAGAAGGAAATAAGTTTCAAAAACGTATAGCTTTATTGCTGTCAGAATGCTTTCTTGCGAAATCCATACATTTTTTAAATGTAATCTTTATTGAGAGAGAGATTGTACAAGATGAGAGTATCAGAATAATATATTTTATAAAAAATTCCCCCCAAAAACATGAGGAAAATATAGCTGGGGCAAAATGCTTTTCTGAGTATTTCAAAAAATTTGGTACTTTCGTCTCAGCTACTTTTTAAAGCATGCTATCTCTTTTTTACCATCTCATCTTCTTCTCGCTCTCCTCTCTCCATCTCTACTCGTCCTCCTCTCTCTCTCTCTCTCTCTCTCTCTCTCTCTCTCTCTCCTCTCTCTCTTCTCTCTCTCTCTCTCTCTCTCTCTCTCTCTCTCTCTCTCTCTCTCTCTTCTTCTCTCTTCTCTGCAATGTAGTTTGAACGGCGTAATTTCAATACTTATAAAGTGGCAGCTTAATTATTTTCTAATACATATGTTCTCTAAGGTACTTTTTACGTCATACTCAAGCTATGCATAACATTCTATGATATTGGCTGATAAAAATCAATGGCTGATGTGAGGGTGATACTCTCTCCTAGAACATATATATCATTAAATTAATATATAATTACTATATATATATATTAATTAAATATATATATATATATTAATATATATATTAAGTATATTATATATTAATATTATAATAAATATATATTATATATTAATATATTAATTTAATAATATTATAATTATAATTATTATAATTAATTATATATATATATATATCATTAATAATATATTATATATATATATATATATATATATAATAATATATATATATATATATTTATATTATTAATATATATATAATATATATATTAATATTATATATATATATATATATAATATTATATATATATTAATATATATATATATATATAATATAAATATATTATATATATATATTATATTATATTATATATATTAGTAATTAATTTATTTAAATAATATATATTATATTATATTTATATATATATTATTTATATATATATAAATATATATATATATAATATTATAATATTATATATATGTAGTTGAGTTAGTATATATATTGTGTGTTGTAGTATGCTGGTGTGTGTTGCTTCTATCGGTCTGGGGGACGTTGTGAGGTTGCACGTGATTTGTGGAGCTGTTACTCGAATGTTTACTTTGGTTAATTATAAATAATAAACTATACTAACGTTCACACATTATGTGATATAATAATTTTCATGTCATTCGTCACGTTATGAAGTGTCAACACACCAACTACATATTATCTGCTTATCTTAATATCAGGTAAATAATTGAGCATTATCACCTCGTCTGATGAAGCTACTATTTAAGGGCGAAGTGGATACTAGTGACTTTTGTTTGAATCTCCGGGTAAAAGTAATAATCATAAATAATCAAGAGACCTACGGGATCCACTGTATACGACTGTAAAGACTCGATGTGAGGGTTGCTGACATAGGTGGAGAGTGATATATGCTGGATATTTGTGAGTATTGATTCGTTCTCAAACTATGGTATTAAGTGAACTCTCACACGTGGACACAACTACTAGTAATATGTAAGTGAAATCACAGGATAAATAATGTTCGTGCGACTCACCGTAGAAATCCATTTATATATAAATATAATAGTGCAGAGCCATTCTCAAACGGCTATTTACAGTGAGGTATAATAATACATTATATAAGTGAGTAAGATAACACCAATCTAGGGATCGTTGCACCGTATTATTAGTGAATTTATAACCTAACCGCGACCCCTAGGCATGAGTGAAGCAAACACTAACTGAAGCACACAGGGCAGCACTACTGAGAATAGTCCAACCTTGAAAAAACATTATATATATATAATAACAAGGATATATATATAATTTTATGGTCAAAGGTTATCATTATCACTAAGTAATGATCCAGATATACTAATTACTGCTGCTCTTCAGATCACGGCCCCCTACATTGCTGGCATGTCAATAACACACGATATGAACGCCAGCATATTTATGAAGAAGTGACTAGTAAGTGAGGGACATGTCTCACACTAGCTCCATAATTAATGTAGGTGAATGTGAGTATATAAATTATTTAACATTCTAATGAGTACTAAAACTTAACTAATATATAGATGTGACTACTAGGTATTACACGCATGAATAAAGTATCTTAGGATAAAATACTATGTAGAATGTGTTGCTACCATAAACAGTATATATTAGAGAGACGTATATTTCTAGATCACCGTATATTAATTAATCAGATAGAATATATACACTTACGTCACGAAATATATATAGTCCCTTTGCACACTGCAGAGGAGAGTTCTCTCACTAAGCTCAATGGTTTACTGAACATGAATCAAGCTCATTTCGATGTTATATTTTAACCACTGAGGCCATCCGAATAAGATAGGAGTAGCTGATTTAAATCCGCATATTTTATTATATATATAAGGCGTAAAATCAATTTGAGTGAGTATGGGTGAGAACCAGAGAGCAATTAATTGTGAATAGCGGAGGTGATGAACAATTATTGATGGACCTAATTAGCCTTGACTATCCTGGCGCGCAATATATAGTGTGCTCGAGGAAGAACAGTGAAAATATACTAACACAATAAAATACTATGGATCCATCGCCCTTGACAGAGAATGCAAGAGCGGTACAAATTCTTCTTGGAAGAACTCCTTACCATTAACAAAAATTAATAAATAAACTATTCTTATTGAGTATGTAAAAATAATATAAATTAACTAATAAAATAGTGCAGATATTAATTAGAGTTTTAAATTGAGACAGTGAGAGAATTAAAAAGATATTGAAATCTCATTTTGAATAATATAGTAATTATATTCATTATTTTATATATATAATTATAAGTTTTTTATAAAGGTAGTTTAGTATTATTATATTATTATTGTAAAACTTGAGTTTTATTATCTTATATCTATGGTTATATATAAATATATATATATATAGGTATATAATATATTGTGAGATAGTGTAATATAGAGGTAGGTGATATAGTATAGTGATTAAGTATAAATTATATAGGCCCCTGTATGAGTGTATAGCGGACTCCGCTTCACATTTGTGATTTTTGATTATTATAATGTTATTTAATATTTAACATTAATATTAACATTAAGTATATGATACTAATAATGAATTTAAGTTGGTGACGGACATGATTCAAAAAATATATTAGGAAATATTTTTAATATGTTCTATAACAAATCCACATTTTATATATAAAAAAGAGAAATCTATCTAAAGATGAAAGAGAATTATATCTCTCATGAAAAGTACACACTACTATAATAACAATAAATAACCAATTATACATTTATTATCGAACTCATTTATGAGCGTGTAATATGCAAAATAAAAAAGAGAGATCACAGAGTGTGAGAATAAGCTAGAAAGAGAGAGTATTGAATAAGAAGAAGAATAGCTACGCAGAAGAAGACTAATTAGATATTTGAGAAGATAACGCAGAGAGTGATAAAGCTTATTAGCAAAAATCGGTGAAAAAAAGAGATAGAAAAAAAAGCATAAAGTAAAAGGAAATAGTGTGAGCTCAGTAGCACGAAGGAAAATGCGATGACAGAGGGGACGTTTTTCACCGAACTCACCCAGTTAGATGAGAGAAATAAGAAGACTGAGCACATAGTGGATACCACGCACACGGCCTTAGAATACGACACGCATAAAACATAGAGCTCATAAGTAAGAGGTTCCATGAGAATGTACCCAGCGAAAAGAGGAGTGAAGAGTTAATACCCGCTCTTCACGATCAGTGCTCATCCAAGAAAGGCCAGAGAGACCCTCCTGACAATATTACATGCGGCATCCTATAGCGTGAAAAAGAAAGTGATATTCTCCACTAGCGTTTTCCTTTAGAGTTTAACAAGAGAGTGTAAAAACTGAGAACGGAAAATAGTATAGGATAAAGAAAAGCAGTAGAAAGAGGATACCTATAAATATTATTAGAATCATGTCCACGTCACACACTTATAAGTTACGATTGAGTAGTAGAGGGAAGTCAATTATGACATACGCGAAAATATATGAAAAAAAAAATTCAAAACTGACGGAGTCGTTTTAATAAAACATAATAAACAGTGATTAAGCTGAGAAATATTATAGTAATATTAAGAGATTAGAATAAATAATGAATAACATCACGATTTAATAAATATTAATTCATATTTAAAAGTAAAACGATATATGTTAAAAACTAATGTGCTTAAATAGATAAGATATATAGATATAATAATTAAGTGATAGTATAATAATATAAAATTATAATAATATCAAGAGATAATATATATATTAATAGTATATAAATAAGATATATATATATAATATATATATTTCGTTTATGAGCTTCGTATGTAAACGCATCTCTAATTTTAGTAATTGAATTGATTGAAGAGAACGATAAAAATAGAAAAAGATAGTTATAGAGTGATATAGTATAGTGTATAAATATGTAAGATGAATGAAGCACTCTATTTAATATAATTCTATGAGAGAGTTGAAATAAGGACTAGATATCTCACTCTTTTTAAATAATAGATGAGAAAAAGAAATAATAGTTTAAAATATTTATAGTATAATAGGTATAATAAAAATAAGTAAAAAATGCTATATAGATATTGAAGCAAGTAATATATAATTAAAGATTTACATGTGAATAAAATTAATATTATATTTAATATAAAAATTATATAAGATATATAGAATAGTAATATATATATATATATATATATATATTACAAGGGTTTATTATTTTCATCTTACAATAATTTATTCGAGCCTTGTTCTTAATATTTATATTAACAACAGACCTTCGTCTGGAAATAGAACTTATATTGATATATTATATATATATATATATATATATATATATATATATATATATATATAATATATATATATATATATATACTATATATATATATATATTATATTATATTATATATATATATATATATACTATATAAATATATAATATATATATATATATATAATATTGAAACATAATGAATATATAAGGATAAAACGAATACTGTTTACGAAAAATATAGTGATAAATAACGACAATAACTATATCATAAGAATGAAATAAATTAAGTAAAAAAGGTAGAATATGATATTATAGATAGATAAACGCATTTTAATATTAGGATTGAGCGTGGTAAAGAGTGAAGATAAAAAATAAACGATTTTATATAATATAATAATAAATATATAATAAAAATTAATAATTAATATTATATAAATAAATATACCATAAAATAAATATAGAAAACTATATAAATAAAATAGTGAGATAATAAGATAATAAAGAAGAAGATAGAGTGAATTAAATGTAATGTGAGAATAATATAAAAAGTATATAATCACATGAAATAATGATGAATAGATGGAATATAAAGTATAATAGAAAAGTAAAATATAGTAATATATATAATATATATCCAAAAAGTAGATTAATTAATAGTGATATAATAGGATAAATACATAAGTAAATAAATGATTAAATATAATTATATATGAAAGATATCGTGCCCATACTGGGGATAAAGCCAACAGGGCTCGACAGTGCGGAGTTGCATGCGTGAAAGAATTTGTCGAACTCACTTTACTTAGTATTATATTTTATCTGAAACTCTCTAAGATAATCAAATATTTTATAACCACTAATAAATTTAATTTCGTACATGATTATGTTATTCGTAAATTTATATTATAAGTTAATTGGGAGTTTGTTTAAAAAGCAAATAATTTTAATACTCCTATACTTGAAACACATATATCGCTTCCTATGTTATTGAGTATTAGAAGGTGAATTAATATGTGATGTTATCTCGTGATATTAATTTTAATGTATAAACATGATGTTAACTCACAAAAAGGTGACATTTTAATAATTTGCTTTTTACTCGGCTCCTGTGCTCTCAGCTCATTATCTCATGTTTATTTATGAGGATAATTGATATAGTCGTATTACTGAAGTGAGAATGTCATCTCTCTCTTACTCTCCTCTCTCTCTACTTCATCTCTCTCTCTCTCTCTCTCTATATATAATTAATATATATATATATATATATATTATATATATATAATAAATTTAATTCTATTTATAGATATTGTCATATATAATTTATTTTATATATATAGAATATAAATTATTAATATATTATATATATATTAATATATATATTATATATTATATATTATTAATATATATAATTATATATTATAATATTAATATATATATATTAATTATATATCATTATATATATAATATCATATAAATTATATATATAATATATATATACTATATATATAAAATTATAAGCCTGTGATACCTACTCATCTGTGAGGACTAGTCATGAGGCCAGCTGTATCTGAATTAATTAATTATATATATAATTATATATATATTATATATATTATTATATATATTATAGTATATATATATATATATATATATATATATATATATATATATATATATTATTATTATATATATAGTATATTATATATATAATATATATATATGATGATATGAATTATAGGGGATTAGTTTATTAGTGTCGTTAATGAGTGGATTATATAGTATTATATGACATTGGTCTGTTTGCATTATTCTCTCCGGGTGTCGAACAAAGTGTATAATGGGTATGCGTATAGCGCTGACTCGCAAGAGTGGACCTGAAGGTGAGCATGAGTTGCACGAATTCATATATGGGTAAATGCAGTGTTCCATAGGCCTTGGCTAGGAGGAGTGTGGTAGCAGGCTCATACGAAGACATAAATAACACTATCATGTATGACGAATTGTAAAGTGCTTTACCTTCTCCATGCATAGATATTGAGAAAGTTGATGAGAATTGTGACAATGAGCATGCACAGATGGATGGTATTAAGAAATTGTATTATAAGATTGTTTTATGTAGAGAGGAGCTATGATCATTACTCGCCCCTAATAGTAGTGGCGTGTATGGGTTAATACATGATGTAGTGGTGAGAATATAGAGCTGTTTAGTGATACTATAGTGTATGTATTTAGGAGGTGTCGTGTGACCATATTGTTAGTGTTATTATTGAATAGCACTCATCGCGTGATGTGTAGGTGGATTATGAAGCAACCCGTATTTAGGTGATCCGATACGGTGAACGATTAGTAAAATGAGTAACTCCTTACAAGTATGAGTTTAGAATATATAATTGGTTATATATATATAGTTATTATATATTATATTGATAAGTAGATTTTTTTAAAGATATACTATATAGCGGAGTGGTATAGATACAGGTATATTATGTTATGTGTAGTACTCTCCTTAGGTTATGATATCAATTTGTTAATTTATGTGTATAATGGGGAGAGTATTAAGAAATAATCTAGAGGTGGGTATAAATGATACAGGCGTGAAAAATTGTATTATAAAAAGATGTGAGAACGTGAGGCTATAGAGAGTTTAGCTTGATGCTATATACTCATATACCTATATATGGCTCAGTGATAAATGATTTAGTATTTTTAGTGAATATTCGTAGTGAATTATGAGTGGAGTGAGTGTGTGTATGCGTAGGTGATAGATTGTGAACAAACACTTTTCTTCCCTATAAGTATTTCTCGTTTTTCAACATTACTCCTATTGACGCATTTTATAGCGCTGCTTAAAAATAGGGTGTGCGTGTTGTTGTCCAGGGTTATACTAATATATATAACGCCTAAGTCTCTTTTGAGTAATACTTTAGACCCAAGTCTAGAGTGCGCTATTTATTTTTGTTCTACTATAGTACAATAACTACTTTCAATATCTAAAATATTAGAGTGATAATATACATACAATAAAAACATTAGGCCATCTTCTATTTATGTAAATTAAATTTGAGTATAATACTATTGTCAGTCGGATAATTTACAGATCTAATAAAGAGAAAAAAACTACTCATATTCAAAAATATTTGAATAATTTCAAATATTATTATTGCTATAGTATATTAATATATTATTTATATAAAATTAAATTTTCGCATTCAAGAATCAACTTTTAATTTATAAGTTAGTCAGGCAGCAGTTTAGGAATAATTGAGTAACAGTTTATATATGTATAATTAATTCCATTCCATGCTATTACAAAGAGTTCGTAGTTTTATTTTTGTAATTAGTTTATGATAGGAAAAGTTTGAAATACGTTTTTGTTTTAACTTTTTGCACTGGAAGGTAACAACATTTTTTTTAATTAATTAATAATGATAATGCCACTTTTATGTGGTATAGGACTTAGCTCTAGATGAGGGATCTCCAAACAAAGGGCACCGGAATTTAAATAGCCCGCGGGCTCCACCAATACGGCCCGCTGTAAAATGCACTGATTTTATCGTTAATACACTTTTAATTAAATTAAACACTCACAATTAAAAACACTGTAAGAAACTATAGTCCCAAAACAAACTAGTCGCACTATATTTCGCTTTTCATATTGCACTTGTCGCTCCGAATTCAAATTTTGGTATGATGAGCTGGCTAGGTCTTGACCCTTGAGAGTTAGTGTAGGAGTATCTTTGGCTCTTAGTCTAAAAAGTTTGGAGAACTCTGAACTATAATAAATTGGCAGCTAGATCATAGGTTTATAACATGGGCGAAAGCTCCCCCTGGCGGGCGCTGGGCTTGATTAAGGGTTCATTAAGCTCTATGGGGTGGTAAGGGGTGGGTAGGTGAGCCAACATAATAAAATGAAATGATTATCTTCAAAAGCAGTTTTATCTCTCAAAAACTAATCAAGCATGAGGAAGTCATTAAGTTACAATTATAGTAAATTAACAGCTTGTCATTATTTATTTTTATCTACGTCATTTTAAAATTTTTATCTACGTCATTTTTAAATTTTTATCTACGTCATTTTTAAGTTTTTATCTACGTCATTTTTAGTAAATATGTTTTATCATCCATGCTTAATAAAATTTAGTCACATTTCCTGCAACTCAAAAATGAAGGGGGCAATGGGTAATACAACTGGTTGAAAGTGGGCGCTACACAAATAAAGATTAAGAACCAATGGATTAGGGTTGGCAGAGTACCGCAATTTTGCACACCGCACCGTACCAGGGTAAGCGTACAACCCCCGCACCAAAAGTCATTTTTGTCGCACCGCACCACACAGCACCTCTTTATATTAAAAATTGCAAATTGGATTTGTGTGGGGCACCTTACCGCACCGCACCAAAATGTATCGCACCCACCCAGCACCGTCCATCCTGCATACCACATCCTCGCACTGTGCACCGTCAATCTCCGTGCATACTCCGCAACCGCACCGTGCACCAGCTACTCCTGCACCACACTCCGCATCCTGCTAACCTGGTGCGTGATAAGTCACATAATCATCTAATCTTATCTAATAATCTTATATATCTGACATACTGCGGTCTTATTGTAAAGGTATCAGAAAATCAGTAAATAGTATATCTCTATCTCCTACGTCTCAATCTTCCAATAGTTTGAAGATAGAAAAATCTGAAAGACTCTCCATTCACTATACTCTAAATCTTAAAAGACTCTATATTCTTCTTATAGTGGATGTTTTCTTTATTAAGGTAATGTTTTTCTTATTAGATTAATTATTAATTCTTATATCTGTAGGATGCTATTTTCCTTATATGTGGTATGTTTTTTACTAAAGCAGGTATTCTTATTATTGATCCTCTACCGTCCTTTATTTTATTAGGTAATTATATATATTCGTGTTACTCGTGCATGAATAAACTCCACTTATATCGGCAGCGCCGAGTACTATAGTCAAGCAGTGGAACACGGTACAAAGTCGTACTCATCTGATCCATTCCACTGTGATCACTTGGTTTGCAATCTTGTCCCCGAACAGTATTCCTGTTCGATATGACGCTCACCATATAGCCGTGGCTCCTATGACGTCTCAATAGTAGTAGCACGGCTGCGTAAATTTTAGTAATCGTGCGTTGCCATCTGCTTACTATATAACTTGTCTACATCTATTGATGTATGAATAAAATTAGCAATAACGTGTGTACACTTGTTTTTCTTCCCTTCATGTGTGTGTATACACTTTTTAGGATGACTTAATAATATATATATATATATATATATATAATATATAATATATATATATATATATCTATATATATATATATATATAATAATATATATATTAATATATATATATATATATATATATATATTATATATATATAAATATAATATATATATAATATATATTATATATATATAATAAATTCAGGGGCGCGGCTTTACGGGAGAAGCACAGGAGGCGGGCCTCCTCTAAAAAAAATAAAAGAAACTAATGTATTAAAATATTTCAAATTACTATTTATTACTATTAAAATAAATGTTTAAAATGTATACAAAACAATGATCAATTTTTACATTAAATCATTTAATTTTTCTTCCGAAACATTTTATTTTTCCATATGAATCACTACGTTAGTGAATATCGGCATTTCGCGATCTACATTATACTGTCGCCTACTAAGAGAGCATTAAATTGTGAATGCCTCGCTCTATTAGAACAGCACTGGTTGTCGATGGGCACATCCGTAAAAGGGAGATCGTATAGCTCTATTGTGTTAATTTTGTCTATTCTTGGATAGTCTGAATAGTTTATGTTCACGCACACAAATGGCCTTCTCCTCACTATTTCGAATGCACCTGTATCCTGAAATTAAAATATTAACGCCTCCTACATAGATTTCGGGCCGCACCATCTCTCCTTACGTGCATCAGAGGATATCTTGCCCTTTGCTAGTCACTTCATACTGTGAACACATTCACATACTGTCGGATGACACACACTCTCTCTATTGTAAATGTTTTGTCTGATAAGAGTTAGACTTAATACCAAACTTATTTTAATTACGGTTGCGTTATCTACGCTCGAGCCCTATGCTCTACCACTATACCATCCAGTTGGCTCCCGCCCACTTATACATAGCCTCCGCGCTCCCTCAAGGCGATACCATCAACCAGGTGTCCTCGCTACTGTTCCTATCTTACCTTTGATTCTTTTATATTTAGTTAGATGTTATTAAAATTATTGCTATATAATAAATACTAGCCAAAACATTATACACAATGTCTACAATAATGATAAAACAGTATTAATATTATAGAGAATGATATAATAAAATTATTAATCACTGTCACTTACTATCCTGGTTGAATTGAAGAATGAGAACTTCCTGAATTTGGAGACTGAAGAGGAGGAGGAGGAGAGAGAGAGGAGAGAGAGAGAGAGAGAGAGAGGAGAGGAGAGAGAAGTAGTTATCACGGCTTGACAGATTTTATGATTTTACGTGAGCCTTTTCCTCAACCCACAAGAGGACTTGGATTTCAAGAACAATTATAGGAAGCATTCTGGACTACACGGTTGTCACCGCATCGCGGAAGAGGCAAATTTCCAGATTGCGAGAGGACATAGATTGTCATGCCGGGGTGGTACGCGTTTAGTTCCACTCGGTTCTCTATCTTGATGTTAATTTGCGATACGTATAAATCGCAATAGTGAATTTTTTAATGGGTGGTCGATTATGAGGTTGATAATTGTATGGATTCATACACCTAGGAGGTAAGACATATACCTAGCTTGGCATTCTACGTCTAGGGATGGTTGTATAACACACTGTACATAGAATCTGTAAGGGTAGACTATAGCGAGGTTAGCTCTATCATCGATGGAATGCGTATAGGATGGTTGTTCAATACGACAAATTATACGTTAGCCGCAATGTCATTACTCCTAGGGCTTCTTTCAAGTGATAGAGGTAGTCTTAAGAATATACATGGTAATACTAAATAGATACCTAGAGACCTTGGTTTCGCCTACAGAGGGGTTCATATATAGGTGTACCATCGCACTCGCTCTATGACAGGATTTCAAATGGTAGAGTTTTGTATTTATGTTAGTTCTTGAGACCGATATATATAGGAGATATGTAGCTTATTGTCAAACTCGAGATTATGGACCCTCACAGGTATGGTTAATAAGGAATTGGTTTTTAGAGGACTTGCACATACTCGGTTTTAGAGATATATTGTGTACAGGGTTTGCGTATTCTGTGCGGCTACTTCATTCGCAAGAAGATAAATGGATATTTTACTTATCGTCCTGATCTGGTGATGATACCAATCAGGCTCCTTGTTGATAGCTTATAAGTTACTATCATAATTTATTAACATGAAAAGTTTTTCTTTTTACTCACACTAGGCGAGGTGTTGATTGACCCATATAATTGGAAATTGGGTCGATAAGATATTGTAACGAGATCTAAAGTCTGACAGACTTTATAGAATTGCTGGCCTGCTAGAGTATCATGGGACGTGGGATATAATATATCATGCTTTTATTAAAATATGTAGCTCGTAGCTATTACGGTTCGATTGGTATAGAGCGCGAGCAGCACAATGAAGACAAGTGGTATATATGACTTTACACTTAATGGTTATTAGAGACTACTCACTAGATATAGATGGAATTGTATATTGCTGTGTATTTATATTTATATTATGAGCTATAACTGGGTACATAGACATTGGGAACATTGAATGACTATCTATATAATATATCTAAGCAAGAGTTCGTATTACTGCTACAATTAGCAGAAACTATTATTATTTTCGATTTGGTTAATGCTACTAGTTATTAATATATTTATATATATATAAATATTTTTTAGTCTCTAGTATGTGATTAAGAATAAATTCTAACTTTACAAGGATAAAGGTTAACGAAGTTATGATAGTTTCATATATACTTATACCTAAGTTGTAGTATATTCATTATAATATTTAAATGGTCACATTATTGTGGTGAGAACCTTTGAAAAGGTCTTGGACTATTAATTCAGGTCAATATGGAATACGAGGATATAACAAAATTTTTACTTTATGACTATGCTTATTTTCTATTGATGCAAATGGTTACATAGTACCGTCAGAAATATATAGAAAAAATATAACTACATTTCAGAAAAAGTGGGCCTCAAGTACATGATTTTTCAATCGGTAATGGTTGAAAAACGTATGAACCATCTAGTATATTAGGGGGTGTATAGCCAGGGTGAGTACGGTGGTCCTACTCTTCAGCGATTGATACATAACTTGGTTTTGGTAATTGAATATTTGTAAAAGTCATTTGACGATAAATTTTTAAAATTATGTTAAGTTTTGGATCAGGTAGGTTTGGTTTATTACGTATCACTTATGACCTAACTTAGCCTAACTTACTTAACATAAATGCATTACGTATCGTTAAACTCTAATTCATTCAGATAAATTTACAAAGGTATTGTTGAATAGGAGATTTATAAGATAATTAAATTATAAATAAGAATCATATATTTCTATGAATTTGTACACATTAAACATTATATTATAATATTAATTATAATAATTTATTGGTATAAGGGTGCCTATATTCCCATTGGGGGATTTTCGGGGGTGTCACGAGCCGCCACTGGGGGATATATATATATATATATATCTTTACTTATATTATAGTATATATTAATATATATATATAATATATATCTATATATTATTATATATAATATATATATAATATTATATTACTATTAATATATTATATAAACTATATATCTATATATATTATATATATCTATATATATATATCTCTTAGAAGAGAGAGCGAGAGAGAGAGGAGCGAGGGAGAGAGTTTCGACACCCACATAGCGCCTCTACTCAGCAAGAAACTTGGCTCATCTATTAAATATCTAAAAACATTCGTTTATTTAACATTAGCAGCGAAGAAACTTTATGCCTATATTTATTTATATATATATATATATATATATATATTATATATATTAATTATTAATATATAGTTATATATCTATATTATATATATATATTTTATCATATATCTATATTATATATTATATTAATATATATATATTAATATATATATATTATATATTATATTATATTATTATATTATATATATATTCTATAATATATATATATATATATATATAAAATAAAGGGGTTTCTTCTGTGAGTTCAATGGTCTGCAAGGAAAATTTTTCCCTCTCATAATTAAATAATTCAAAATCACTCAATGGGTCTAATTATCGGTCTCTTTTATCTTACTTCTCTCTCATCTCTCTTTCTCTCTCTCTGTGTGTTCGTTCGTGTGTGTGTGTGTGTGTTGTGCTGTTCGTGTGCTGTCTGTTCGGTCTGTTGCTGTGCGTTCGTCGTCGCTTTTTTTTTCTTCGTTCTGCTTCCCCTTGTAGCCTATTTACCCTCCTAAAGGCAAACGTACGAAGTTTGAAGTTTATTTTTAACTAGTTGAGTATACAACTTTAATGGTCAATTTGTGGGGACTGAGTCATCTTTTGACTCATTAACAGGTTTTCCAAGGAACAGTGCTTGGTCATCTTTTCACATTCTTATTATCTGCTGCTTTCCTATGACAATGGTATACAGGCCGGGGCAGAAACACTCAATACACGCTATCCACGGAACAAAGCTGAGCCCTTCAAAAGACATGACCCTTACACTCAAATCACATGCGAGCACAAAAACATATCAATAACACTTGTGAAATCCGCAGTTTTGTCTTTCTTCACTTTGCACATTAACTTCACGGCATCATATTTAGATGAATAATAAATATTATTAGTAAATAGCTTCTTTCCTGGGCTCAGAATATTTTTCTTACTTAATCTCAGAAACAATTATCTAAAAATATTTATTTAATGATGACCGCAAATGGTCAATAAAGGAGGATCGATTTGCCCGGGCAACTGCTGTATATCTTCTTTATATGATATGGAGATAGATATTAGATAAATAAGGAAACTGTACATTATAGGACATTAAAGCGGCCTAACTAGCATTCAATCAGTGTGGCTAGGTTTCTTCATAATAATAGAAAGGAAACTATGATATATCTTAGATTAACGATATAAATGGTATGAATTTGATTACGGTATGATAATAAATAGATGATATTATATAATTTAGTACTATATATAATATGTATTATTATTATTAAGAACTACATATTGTCATATCACTATTTTATTTAATTTTAGATGTAATTAGATACATTATAGAGCGGGTGATATACTGTAAGGATTGACGAATTATCTCACTGATATATAATAGCTATATATACTACAACAGTATCACTCACTTATTATGCTCTACATTCTGTATTTGAGTTACATGTGATATATTATATATAGGGTTTTATCTACTATATATACAGAAAATAGGTATATTCAGAATATGGAAATTGGTTTGTACAAATGATAGCAATTATGTTAAACTTTTAGGATGTAATATATTATAATGTAATAAATGATCTATGCTTTATTGTAATTATATATTATAATTTGCTTTTAGGTTTAGATACAGGCTTGGAACTTACTCATATCTCCATATGTTAATGTATTATTGACTATTATTAATAAGAATAATAGTATGTAAATTACATATGAAACAAAATATACAATATATCATATTTTATTTATGCTGTGTTGTTATTTAGCTAATATATATATTATATTATATATATTATAATATATTCTAAATACGTACTCATATATATGTATTTATATACCATATTCTAATATGTACCTATATGTATATAAATATAAGAAGGGTATATAGTGTTACTACTAAGTAAACAACTATAGAGTATACTTAATGAATGGCATAATAATAGTACTTTATTTGATTATTATATTCACAGCTACAATGAAAAACAAGCGTTTCGGGTGACATAATTTTAAGTAGAACATAACCTTGAAATGCATAATGGGCTAATTTACTATATATTGATAGTTCCGAAAGTCTTAATGCAAACAGGAAAGATAAGAATGATAAATATATATTATTATATTAGCATGGCTAGTAATAGTAATAATTTTTCATATATTACTAATATTTAATAAGTACTTATATATAATCACTACTATATATATAATATTTATTAGCATATTTTATAATTAATATACTTAATAGTACACTGACCTTCATTAGTTTATAAATCTTAAATCATTTTCTTTTTAAAACGTTATATACTGTTTGATTGTACTAAATATAATATATATATATATATATATATATTCAAAACCAGGGGGCGGTAATAATGCTGATTGAATATCGTGCTTAAGGATTGTATATAAAGCGGTGAAACTCAAATTTCAAATACAAGGGTGGCCCCCAAAAAAGCGCCCTGCCCCACTTTTTGTGATATATCATACAATTATTCACTAATCACCCTTATTTTCCAGGATATGGCAGACGCAACGCCAGTCAACACAACTAGACCTCAATGGAAGCTCGAGCAAAAAATATACTGCGTCAAACAGTATTACAAGACAAACTTGTTCAGTTCAAGAAAGTCTAGGAGAATTTCATGCATCAGTTCGAATGTGAGAAGGCCCCCTCCAAAAGCAGAATTCAGAACTGGGTGGACCACTTTGAGAAGTATGGGACCGTGGAGAACCTCAATGCAGCAAGTGAAAACCGTCTAAGCCACTCAGGACGTCCCAGGAAGCGTACAGCCGAGCTGGTCGAGAGCGTGAGAGAGTCCATAAAAAATTAAAAATTAAAAGTATAGCAAGTTGCATTAGTGAACATCGACACTTGCCGGAGACTACTAGTAAACGATATAAGGGCTTACCCTTACAAAATACAAACGAAGCAGATCCTTAAAGCCTTAGACAAACCGCATATAAGGGCTAACTCAATCAAGTTACTGGGGAAGATCCAGGATACCCTGGATATCCTTAACCTCCTTTGGACCTCAGATGAAACCCACTTCCATCTTGAAGGAAAGGTGAACTCAAAGACAAATGTCTTCTGGGGGACCTCCAAACCCAATGAAGTAGCCACCAAGCCCCTACACTCCCCTAAGTGCACAGCATGGGCTGCAATCTCGGCCAGAGGTATCATCGGACCATTCTTCTTCGGGGAATCTGGCGAGACAGTGTCAATCATCAAAGAAAGGTATGTTGAGGTCTTTAAAACCTTCAAGAGTAAGCTGCAGATCCCGTCGCTTATGAGAAAGTACTGGTTCCAGCAAGATGAAGCAAGCTCTCACACCTCAAACCTGTTCCGAGATTGGCTGAAGAGAACATTGAGGGCTGTGTGATCAGTCTCAAGATTGAATTTGTGCAAAATATATATAAACATACCTAAATATAATCAATTTTTTGGTATTTACTATGATTTCAAATTAAAATTGAGGAGTCCAAATTATAATTTTTCCGAGTTTTAACATAAAAAAAAAATTCGAAATTTGATATATCAAACGAACGAATTCGGAAAAGGAAATAAATATAATTGTTAAAATATTATAATGTATTTATTTATTTAAAGTAAATATCTTCATGAAAATCAAATATTTTTGAAATCTCTTTTAAAAATTATTTATTTAATTGAATATATATATATATATATATATATATATATATATATATATATATATATATATATCTCTATATTCATATATATATATATATATATATATATATATATATATACTCTATACAGTAAGCGGCGTATCCAGAGACCATGGGGCCTGCCCCAAAACCTAGACACAAAAATTTTAGTATCATATCTGTTAATAATATAACAATTATGGGAGGAGAAGACCGTTAAATTAATTTTATATAATTCGTCGCTGTCAGGAACAAATCTCGTAAGTCCTTTAGTTAAACTAAACTTGAAGCCATCAGAAAAATGTGCAGCATTAGAATTTCAGCAGATTTTTTTGAAGAATGTGTAAGCGTATCAAGCTGGGCATTGAAATTGCTGTACCAAGAATTATCAAGTTCCAAAAATAATTCCTTCTTCCGACCCACAAACTTATTATTGTACATCCATTTTTATACCATTTTGGATGATTTAATATCAACACTAGGAGAGAGGTTTTTAAATCATAAAGAAATTATATCTTCCTTGCAATTTGTCATACCCATCAGGTGT
Source organism: Trachelipus rathkii (assembly GCA_015478945.1). Classification (NCBI taxonomy): domain Eukaryota; kingdom Metazoa; phylum Arthropoda; class Malacostraca; order Isopoda; family Trachelipodidae; genus Trachelipus; species Trachelipus rathkii. Next base: position 33,749 of record JABUQX010095430.1, read on the forward strand.
AATGTGCCATATGAGAAGATAAAAGATTGTGTAACATTTTACAAGGAAGACCTCAAAGCCTAATAGAAGATTTAGTAAAAAGCAGAATGGGATTTATGAGTTGAAATGGCATCACAGCACAGGTCGTCCAAAAGCAACAATAGGGGACTAGTTTCTTGTTCGCGATCCAATTCAGTCTTACCATCTTGAGTTTGTTTTCCAGTAATCACCTTAATCAGAAAAAAGCTTTTCAACATTAAAGACTTCTGAAAAGCTATTTAGAAATACTATTGGAGATGAAAGACTTTACTGGACTTGCCCTCCTCTACATACATCGAAATATTGACACAAAAACTGAAGATGTGATCTCGCATGCCCGACGATTAAAGTTAACAATTTAGGTAAGATGATTTTTAGTAATTTATATAAATTACTCCCATTTTTTCTTAGAAATTTAATATTTGGTTCTTTTCACTTTATATATATATATATATATATATATATATATATATATATATATATATATATATATATATATATATATATATATATATATATATATATATATATATATATATATATATATATATATATATATATATATATATATACATATATATATATATATATATATATATATATATATATATATATATATATATATATATATATATATATATATATATATATATATATATATATATATATATATAGCAACATATATATATATATATATATATATATATATAATAATATAATAATAATAATAATAATAATAATAATAATAATAATATATATATAATATATGTATAAATATGTATATATAATGTAATATATGAAATGATATGTAAATCTGTATGATTTTAATATGTTATATGGGCCTATATATCATAGCAACAATTATATATATTCAATAATAATAATATATATAATATATCTTTATATATATAATAATAATATATGTAATATATGAGTAATAATAATAATAATATAATAATATATATAATAATATATATATAATAATAATATAAATAATATTATATAATAATATAATAATATATATATATATGTATATGTATAATATATATATATATATATATGTATATATATATGGATAGAAAAAGAGGAAAAAAAATGCTAATACGCAAAATCTGTAAAATAACTTGAAAATATATATATATATATATATATATATATATATATATATATATCACAAACGATTTTGTTTATTTGAGAAAATGTTTTCTGGATGCAGCCACTGTATATATATATA
>JABUQX010095431.1:0-12339 GCA_015478945.1 Trachelipus rathkii
AAGTTAGATTTGCGTAATATGATGACTTGGTTACACACTACGATTACCGTTTTCAAACTTAATGGAGTGGATGATCCAAGAGAACGCGTAAGAATATTGGCTTCCGTCCTTCCCCATGATATTGTAGCAACCATCAAATTTCCATTGGGGGGAGATTGCTTTCAAAAGTTAATTGCGTCGATAGAGGAAGCTTACGCCCCAAATTTGAGAAGTCAAATCAGTGAAATTTTCAAAAAAGGAAGAAAAAAAGAAGAACTTCCTTCAGTTTACTTAGCAAGAGTTCGGGATGTTATGGGAAGAATAGGATTCGATCTGCTTGCTGAAAACAGTGCTCCGTTTGTTCATGAGTTGTTTATTAATGAGCTTCCATCTCGCATACAAGAAAGTTTAATGACTCTGGCAGACGATAGCAGTCTTGAAAAAATTACAAAAGTAGCAGATAACTTATATAAGAACTTTTATAGGAACGACTACGAAACCCCCCACGAGAGAAGGGGGAGAGAATATTGGGGGGCCGTGAATCATCTTCAAGGAGAACAGTTCCAAACACACGAGAGAGGCTCATATGGGGAGAGTCGAAATACAAACAACAACAACGATTCTCAAGTTTCAGAAGAGGCTAAAGTAAACAAAGAGTTCTTTCGAGAGATGAAAGGGCTTCTCAAGTCTCTCACCAAAAGTGCAGGACAGCTGAGTGAGCGCCGCTGGCCAACCGACTCGTACTGAAGAACCACCTTCATGTTCAAAATAGAAGAAATGCTCATAGAGAACGTAAACAAGGCAACACTGTAAATGCTGAAGTTGCTAAGGAGAGTTATGTAACCGCACTCCAGATTACCCATAGAAGTTAACATGTATTCGGAATTTGTCCTAATGTATTCTTTGGTATCCCGCCAAATGGAGAAATCAGCAAAGTCCATGAGTCAGACATCCCCACCGCAAGGCAGGGAACGCTTATTCAGATCCCCCTCGACAGGGTTAGAGGGGAGGTGAATTATTTTAAATCAAAATGTCGTATTTTTTAATTATGGGGGATGTCTGAGAGTGGTAGAGAGTGGTTTGCAATGCGTCTAATGAAGTAGGTTTAATAATAATATTAATCTGAATAATAATAGGTATATGTGTGTATAATGGTATACATAAATAATAATAATAATAATAATAATAATAATAATAATAATAATAATAATAATAATAATAATAATAATAATATTAATAATATATAATAATAATATAATTAATAATAATAATATTAATAATATGACATAATAATAATAATAATAATAATAATAATGTAGCTTTGAGTAATTTTAAGAGTATAGAGCAAAGCGCTCTATGGCATGTACAAGAAGGTCATCCTTCTTCCAATGAAGCTCTGAGTATTCCGACTATTGACAAGAGTATCGATGTGACCCATACGATACCCACGCTGGCTTATAGCGGCTCACAAAATATATTAATTACGAATGCTCCGACTGGAGAAAATCAGGTCATAAATAATTTGTCTGTATTAAATAATGTAAGAAATTATAAACTTTATACAATTGTTGATAAAATATCAAAAAGAGTCTTTATTTTAGATAGTGGTAGTGAGATCAATTTGCTCCCTATGGAAGGAGAAAATAATATATCGATTATTGGTCAAATTAAAGCAGCCAATGATACCGTAATCGACATATACTCACGCGAAATTGTTACAATTGATTTTGGTTTAAAGAGAACTTATGATGTAGAATTTTTAACAACTAAATTGCCAATTTGCATATTAGGTATGCCGTTTTTAAAAAAAATTTCGTTTAATATTAATTTTGAAACAGATATGTTAACTGATACTCAGAGCAAAGAAGGTATAAATTTATGTAATAAAACGATTTGTAGAGATAAGGCTTTTATTCATACTCTCTCTCAATTTTTTTCTTCTGTAGCTACTAATGAACTTTTTAGTGATATTCCTATAGTTAATAATCTAGTATTTGATAATCAGGCCCGGACTGGCAAGGTCGGCTGGTCGGCGATTGCCGAGGGCCCCCAGCCCAATGGGGCCCCGGAGAGTCCTCCCAAAAATGGATATACTACTTTATAATTAGTTACATCAGAGTAATTTGATTATTTATTTCCTAATAATCTTGCGCGTTTACAATCAATTTTAAGCAGTTGCCAATTGGTGTTTGATTATGGTAGCCTAACTAACTTCTTTTTCGCGACGCTCACTCGCTCAGTCTCGTATTAGGGTTAGTGCAGTGTAACAGTTGTGTCAACATGAAATGTGTGTACCAAAGTGACATTACGAAAAGAAAAGAAAATCTTTAGACGCTGAAAAAATTTCCAAACGTTTTAATACTGGGTTAACTAGTTCCACTTCTCAGTCGCAAAGTCAGTATTTGAGAGACAATACTGATTCTTTAAATACAGGTAAGTCGAATAGTTTTAATTAGCTCATTCACGTTTATGTGTTACTTTTCACTATTAATTTTATTATTATTATATTATTATTATTATATATTATTATTATTAATAATTATTAATTATTATTATTATTATTGTTATTAATTATTATTAATTATTATTATTATTATTATTTTTTTATTATTATCATTCTTATTTATTATTTTTATTTATTAATTATTGTTATTATTATTATTTTATTGATTATTAAAGGTTGTTATTATTATTACTCATATTATTATTATTATTATTATTAATTATTATTATTATTATTATTATTGATGTATTATATATAAATTCATTCTTCAATTTAAAATTTTCCGAAATGGCCAGTCAGGACCCTAATATCACTATAATACCGAGATAAATATAGTAGATAAGTATATATTATTTATATATATATATATATATATAATATATATATATATATATATATATATATAATATATTTATTTAAATATATATATATATATATATATATATATATATATATATATATATATATAACTAGTAAATTAATGCTTAGACGCAATTCAAATATGTATTTGATAGTTAACCCTGGGCACAAAAACCAATTTTATTTAAAACATAATAAAATTTTAATTGTTCAATAAAGCACTGTACAATAATATATAAAATACATAATATATAAAATACATAATATTTCGCCTAGGATAAATAACATATTTATATGCTTTATTGACACAATTAAAATTTTATTATGTTTTAAATAAAATTGGTTTTTGTGCCCAGTTCAACTTCAAATATATATATATATATATATATATATTATATTATATAATATATATTATATATATATATATATATATATATATATATATATAATATTTATATATATATATATATATATATATATATATATATATATATATATATAAAAGTCCAAATCACGTTACTCTCATCAACGCTTCGCTTTTCGTATGCCTGCCGTCCATTTTACTGTATTACTTTTAAAAATTTGTTACAATATATCGTACACTCGCAGCTACAGTGATTACATTTATTTTCAGAAACTGAAGATCGAATTTCACCTCCTTCAATTGAGTCTACTCCTGGCACTTCGTCTTGTAGATATGAGAGGGAAGAAACTAGGCCTGCTTGCAATCAGCCACTATTAAATCGTCCTTAATTTTGAATTCAGTAACGTCGGCTTCTCTCGGCAGTTATTCATCAAGAACTAATACCAGTTCTGACACAGAAAATAATGATGAAGAAAACCACCCATGTGACGCCTGATGCTGCTCAGAATGCCTCTACGCAACAGCTTGGATGTTTTATCTGCCCCAACGAAAATGACCCAATTGGAATTAAAAAAAGCTTTTATGAAGAAGCACCCTATTCAAGTTAGTGAAGGAAAAGGAGCTAAATTGCCATTTGACCCTTCAAAACTTTATTACCGACATTTACCGAATTTTGATGAAATTCACTGAAAATGGTTATCATATTCGATTCGGCTCAACAGAGTATACTGCTGCAGTTGTATGGCTTTTGGAGGTAAATATAATAGAGATTCTACATTTATTACCGGACATGACTCTTCTCCTAAACATATTTATAAATCTGTTGAAATTCACGAAGACTCTCGTTATCATCAACTCGTAGCGAAGGTAGCTTTTCAAAGCCAAAAAGGTCATGATATTTCAAATCTTCTGACTATTTACCAAACCAACAAGCGAGAAAGAGAAGTTCACACCAGAAGTTTGGTTGTTCAACGTTTAATTGTTATAGTTTTGTTTATTGGAAAACAAGGCATTGCGTACAGAGGGGATAAAGCAGAAGGGGCTTATACGCTTGACTCTACAGATAATTATGGTAATTTTCTTTAACTGGTCATGTTGGTTGCAAATTATGATGTGATTTTACAAAATCCTGTCAGAAAGCCACAGGAAAGTTAACTATAAGACCGACTGGACGAGGCTCTTTGTTGACATTTTTTGTCAAAAACCTTTATCAACAAGCTACTTAAATAATTTGTTCGATGTTCCGTGATATCATTTTGAAAGACCTTCATGATAGCATAATATTCAGCGTGATGGTAGATAGTACTCAAGATGTAGCTGTTATGGACCAGTCGGCGATTTGCGTCCGCTATGTCTTTCAAGGAAAGATATATGAAAGACTTTTAAAAATAACAGTAGTCGATGATTCATCTGGATTGGCTTTGTACGAGCTTATAAAATCAGAATTAGCCAAGTGTGGCATTGTACCATCAAATATTATTGCTTGTTCATTTGACGGAGCTAACAATATGAAAGGTTGTTTTAACGGTCTACAAGTTCAGTTCAAAAAAGAAAATGAAGATCTTATTTACACTCACTGTATGGGACACATGCTGAACTTGGTAGTAGCTGATTCAACAGTAACGTTGCTCCAAGCAGAAAACTTATTTGGATGGTGGAAGAATCAGCTGGTTTTCTAAACTCGTCTTATAAAAGAATGGCCGTATGTGAGAGGGAAACAAAAAGAAAACATATTGCACATGAAAAAATGCACAAGTTGCAAAAAATAGGAGCCACAAGTTGGTGGAGCAAAAATAAAGCTTTTTCTTCAATTATCGATGAAGGATTTTTAAGAATTGAGAAAGCGTAAACGCAGAGAAACTATTCAATTTTATTACCGTTTTAAAAGAATCTAATGCAAATCTAAATTCATGGCAAGAAATTTAATCAGTCAATGGTCCAAATTTGAAAACTTATTTATGTCTATTGTTTTATTAGATTATTTCTTGTTATATCTCCCATTTCAAAATATTTACAAAGTAAAACCATTGACTATTCTACAGCCTGGAACTTGGTAGAGAAGCCGCTTCAACAAGTAGGAGATAAAAGGAGTGATAAACACTTTCAGGCTCTGTATTCAAAAACAAAATATTATGCAAGTACAGTTAATAGCAAATTAGAAGATAACAGTATTGATGTAGAAGTAGAATTAGATTTCAAGGAAAAAAGAACTTCAAAGAAAAAGGTAATGCCTGGTGAAAAATCAATAGATGAAGCTCCTGGAATCTCAACTGCTCAAAACTATAAATTGGTTTTTTTCAGGGTTTTAGATCGTGCCAGGACAAGTATCGAAGAAAGATTTAGTCCAAACAAAGAAATTTTAGAAGATTGTTCCTGGTTAGACCCAAAGAAATTTAATGAAATGCTTGATAGTTTTCCTACGGAAGTTCTTTGTAATATTTCTAAACTTTGTAAAGTTGAAAGAAGTCATTTATTGATAGAGCTGAAACAGTTTGCAGATTAGTATGAAAGTTTTACAATGGCTGAAAAAACTTACATTAAAAGAAAACAAGACAATTTAAATAGAGCTGAAGAAATCTGTGAATTTGGCGATGTAGAATCTGAATTTGAAGAAGACGAAAATCTTTATGGTACTGCTCTGACAATAAACAATGTTTTCGGTGTTTATCATGCGCCTTTTTTTGTTGTTTTTGAACTCTCACAATCTGGATTGTTTACCAACCTATATGTAGCTTACAAGTTTGTAGTAACCATACTTGTACACAAGTCACCTGTGAAGGGGTATTTTCTAAACTTAAAATAGTTAAGAATCGACTTAGATCTACTTTAAGCCATGACCTTATGTCTAATCTTCTTTTCATGAATGTAGAAAGAGACTGGATAAAGATGTTATTATAGATGAAGTAGCCAGGACCAGTGAAGAACTGGCCAAAAAACTGTTAGGTTAGTAAACAATCTTTCACTATCACATAACCTTTCTTAGTTTGCTGTGTCTGTACTCTGTACCAAGGTATTGTAGAGCAATTTTTCTTTTTGTTATAAAATATATTCTATTATTTGTAACAATTAAATCACAATTAAAGAGGACATTGTTTTTCTTTTCAATATGCTTGGTTTTTCATTACCGATGTGACTTGTGTCCCTTTTTAATATTTACTGAGGTATTACAGTAGGATTTAGACTATTATAGCTTCAACAGTGTGATTTGGTTTCCTAAAACTAAAAATATTACTCAATCTCATTTTTAAGTAATAGACCACTCGTAATTAATTAGTATACTTATTTTTTCTAGCAGGGAACAAATTAGGTACGGTAAATAAAAATTATATAAATATTTGTTGTGAAAGTAAACTACATCAAAAATAGCTTACTTTTTCCTCAACTATTTCCCCAAGTGACAAAATAGGTAAATGTGCTTTTTAAGCATGCAAGCCTAATTTTTAAACATTACATATTCCAATAATCTATTCCCTCTAAATTTCCCGTTAAGGTGCTCCTAATGAACTTTTTAGTGATATACCTATAGTTAATAATCTGGTATTTGAATTTAAACATTTATTTGTAAATGCTTATTTGCCGGAAAATTTTAATATGCGGGAGAAGCAACTTAGAGCTTGGGACGACCTGTTCAAAGAATTTGGGGGAGGGGGGAACGCTGAGTCGAAACTTAAGAATAGAAATGGGGGGAGGGATACTTGTGCTTTACGTGGGGGAGAGGAGACGAGCATTCCAACTGCTATCTTGAGGGAATTAGCTTCACTTTTTCCTTATAAAACTAATATAAGCGGAGTTCCAATAAAGCTTAAACCTCGTCGTATTCCTCATAAATTATTCGAACAAACAAAGAGGGAGCTATTAAATTTAGTAAAAGCGAAAGTTTTAAAGAGGGCACCATCACAATGGAGTTTCCCAATCAGCGTTTTGGAAAAAAATGGGGGAGGGGTACGAATCGTGTGTGATTTTAGAAAACTTAATTCTGTGGCGAAAAATGATGTATTTGCTATGCCGAATATAAATGATATATTTAGTGGGCTTCATGGGACAAAGGTATTAAGTAAACTTGACGTCACGAACGCGTACTATCTGCTGCCTTTAGCAGAAGCCGATCAACATTATTTTACTATTAGTACAATGATCGGAAATTTTTCTTTTAGACAATTACCGATGGGATTTAAAAATTCGAGCTCATGTTTCATGAGATTTTTAACTATATTACTTCAAGGCATTCCCGGTGTACACGTGTATTTAGACGATATTTTGATAGGGACCAAAGATTTATCAGACCACGTGTTGGTACTTAAACAAGTATTTGAGAGATTAAATTATTTTAAAATTTGTTTAAATAAAAAAAATGCGAATTTGGGGTAAAAAGATTAAGTTATTTGGGTTTTGACTTGACGGAAGAAGGGCTTGCGCCATTATCTGAAAAAGTTAAGGAAATAATTGATGTTCCTCGCCCGGTAACTATAAAAGAAGTGCGGTCGTTTGTTGGCAGAATTTCATTTTACCGCCAAAATATACCATGTTTTACAAATCTAACATTGCCTTTGTATAATTATTTAAAGGGAAAAAATAGCTCTAATAAAAAAATCACGTGGTCTCCCGAGGCTGAGAAGTCCTTTGTAGATATAAAACAAGCGATTCGTCACGCCTCTCGGCTCAGGTTCCCAGCAGTCGATGCACCTCTCAAAGTGTACATTTATGCAAATAATAAAGCTTTTAATACGGTAATTATGTCGGACGATGAGAATGGGACTCCTTTTGCTTTTTATAGTGGGTCTTTTAATACAACAGAAAAAAAATATTTGCCAGTAAATAAGCTTTTATTGGGGTTAACGAAATTATTCAAGAAATATGGGGCAATTTTAGCGGGAAAGCATGTGCGTATCTGTACGTGTTCACGGGCGTTTGTATATAAAATAAATCATGCTAATGATGTACAAAATTATAATGCTAGGGAATTGAGGGAACTCGCTATTTTGAGTACTTTTAATATCACGATGGAGTTAATTACCGAAAATCAAAATGCGTTATTAAAATATTTACTTGCAAATAATATTGCCCAAGATGAGGTAGGAGAAGATGCTGGTCCAAATAGTGTAGTCTCTGACTCCGCCCACCGATTAACGACGGCCAATGAGCAATCGGCTGAGAATACTATAGCGACTGACGTAGGGGCTATTAACTTGGTGATGAATGAATGTGCACCGATAGATCTGTCTTGTCGAAATGAAAATAGCAGTCGCACTGAAGCGGCCAAATTGGAAATTTCCAAAATAAATTTAGTAACAACGTTTGATAAAAATGCAAAGATATTAGTCTCGCATTTCAAACGAGATTTGGACTTTGAAGAAATTAGACTACACCAACATTCTGATAAGTACCTGAGCGATCTGATGGCGAAGAGAGAGAAAACTACTTTGAAGTTAATAAGGCAGAAATTCTTTTATAACAAAAAGGAGATAGAATTAGTGGTCGATGTCTCTTTAAACTATTCGCGCGTTTTTGTGCCTGAAAATAGTGTGCAGAAGGTAATCAGCGAATACCACAATAAAGGACACTTGGGTGTGAATAAAACCCTCCTGAGCATAAAAAATGAATTTGTGTTTCAGCACATGCATAAAAAAATAAAACAGTTTATCCGCACGTGCTCAGCATGTCAAAAAAATAAAACAGTACCAGGTATAAGTCCTGATTACGGTGTTTTTAAAGAAGTAACGAAGAAGTTTCAAGCCGTTCATGTGGATATCCTTAAGTTACCTAATGCGAGAGGGTACAAATACCTACTTACGTTAATTGACCGCTACAGTAAGTACTTGTTTGCTGTGCCTCTTAAAGAAATAAATTCGGGAGAAATATTGAATGCCTTCATTCACGAGCTATTTCCGTTCTGTGGAATTCCTCAGGTAATTATTTCGGATTTAGGTGCTAATTTCACTAGTCGCATGTTTGAAGAAGTCTGCAGGGCCGTAGGAATGGAGCACCGGACTACGTGTAGCTCAAACCCAAGATGTAATGGCCTCCTGGAGGTAAGTCATAGGAATTTGCTGGCTTGTCTGAGATGTATGTTGCAGGAACATGATTTAAGCCCCTCCGACTGGCCGAGCCTCTTACCTATGGTGTTGTTCACTCTGAGACTCGCGCCGATAACAAAGAACGGTCTCAGCCCTGCAAACTTGATGTTTGGCCAGAATATAGCAATACCTAGTGGGTTAGTAGATCCTGCTTCGGAGGCGGCTCCAATAGAATATAATGCATATGTTAAAAAGCTAGCCGCTCTTTTGGCAGCCGCTGGCTCCCCACACCAATTATAAAAATCGACACGTATTTGTGCCTAAAGGGTTACATGAGGCAAAATTTGTCGTGGTGCGGCAGACACAGTTTAATACCGGCAAACTAGCTCCCCGCTATGTCGGCCCCTTTAAAGTTATAAAAGTTAATAAACAGAACGTACTTATCGAAAAAAATGGGAAACCTCATTTAGAAAATTTAAGAAACGTTCGCATATATTATAACTTAGTAGATTTAGAAAGAGAAAATAACACTAAAAAAAAAAAAAAAAAAAATGAATAAATAAAATAAAATACTAATCCGTTTTCTTTCAGATGGTAAAAACGCCTAAAGTAAAGGTGTTACATAAAAATGATTAAAAAGAGTTGCCTCCAGTAGGAGTGCTATTATTTTAGGTGAAAATTATTGTTTTACCCTCTAACTTTAGTAGCCACTGTCTCCTCTATCCTAAACTTTTTTAAAAAATTGTCAGAAGGGGGTGTTACAGGCAACTTTTAAGATAACCATTATGTACCGTACTCGTTACATAGTATAAAATTTATAAAGGATATATGTAAGTGCTACCAAGATTTCTGGTACACAGCTGTAAGAAAACCTTGTATAAGTCCTGTTGTAAGAGCCGAAATAATTGGTGCCTTCTTTCTTGTTGTATATTATCAAGGTCACCGAGGTGGCTCTGGCTCTCAACGGCGTGCCATGGGGATTGTCAGTTAGAAAATATAGGTCGGAGAAGCAACAGCTTGCTCTCTCTCGGGATAATAACTTGTAAGGTTATCAAAGACCCATTTAAATAATAATTGATATTGTAAGAATAAATATTTCTTTTTGAACAATAGTTAAAACACTTAAATTGTGTCCTTGTAAAATAATCATTAGAAGTAATTAATAAAGAAATAACTAAAGAAGCGTTTCGCTATTCCAAAACTATTTTTGTTATAGAAAGGTGATCTTTTAAATAGAGACAATTAAATATTATAAAGATCATTCTTTGTACATATATATATATATATATATATATATATATATATATATATATATATATATATATATATATATATATATATATATATATATATATATATATATATATATATAGTATATATATATATATATATACATATATATATTTGTTCCGAGGTTATGAAACTACGCTAGCTTTGTGAGGTTCTTCAAACACTATCTCGCTAGATACAGTACACAATATACAAATATATATATATATATATATTTTATATATATATATATATATATATATATATATATATATATATATATATATTATGACACACACCACGATATTCTTACTCTCGAATACACAGATTCTACTCGCTTCTATATATATATATATATATATATATATATATATATATATATATATATATATATATATATATATATATATATATATATATATATATATATATATATATATATATATATAAAGTCGAAGGACCAAATATTAAATATTTAAGAAAATAGGAATAATCTAAATAAATTTCTAATATCACCTTACCTGATGTTAACTTTAATGGCCAGGCATTAGAGTAAGCAAAGTCCGAGATAACATTTTCAGTTTTTATGTCAATATTTCGATGTATTTAGAGGAGGGCAAGTCCAGTAAGTCTTTCATCTCCAATAGTATTTCTCAAGTAGGTTTTCAGAAGTCATAATGTTGAAAACCTTCTTTCTATTGAAGCAGAAGACTCTGGTAAAATTGCCAGTATTTGCAACAAGATTTAAATATTTGTAAATTGTGACTTCGAACAAGAAACTAGTTCGCCTATTGCTGTTTTTGGACGATCTGTGCTGTGATGCCATTTCAACTTCCATAAATCCCATTCTGCTTTTAATAAATCTTCAATTGGCTTTCGAGATCTTTGTAAAATGTTACATCTTTAATCTTCTCAATTACACCTGTTTGGTATGACAAATTGCAAGAAAGATATAATTTCTTTTATGACTTAAAAACCTCTCTCCTAATTCTGATATTAAATCATAAAAATGGATGTGCGATAATAAGTCTGTGGGTCAAAAGTAGGAATGTTGGGTCTGTATTTGGAATTTGTTAATTCTTGGTACAGCAATTTAAAACTCAGCTCAGATTCAGATGCGCTTACACATTCTTTAAAAAAATATGCTGAAATTCTAATGTTGCATTTTCTCTGAAGGCTACCATAAAGATGCATTATAAACATTGTTTAGAATTAAGATAGCTTTTTTTGACTATCTCCAACTTCACATTTTATTTGTTCTAAAGCAGCTATTATCGGGATTATCTCTTTAAATAATAAAACTGATCGATCCAGTTGGCTCCAGCGAGTCATAAACTTTTCTAATCTCTCTTGCTACTCTTAGAATAAGTTCTATTATTTTCGTCAAACACTTTTGTCCTCTTTAGCACTTACAAGAAATAAATAATATCTCTGATATCCAACTCCACTTCGAATATTTTGAACTTGTGGAAGGCTCCGGTGAGTAAATTTTAAAACAACACAAGAAGTACAGGTATAATTAGCTTGTGACTTTTCTCCTTTTTATTACTCTTGAACAATTTTAAGCTTCACCACTATTGCTGCACAGTCATACCTCCTATCATCCTTAGATTATCTATCCAAACCTAAGCCCAGTTACTTTTCTCTTCACCACTTTGCAAGACTTATTCCCGTAAAATCATTTCCTGAGACGAAACAAAAAAAATCTTTGATGGTGGGGTATATCATTATCAACGTAACAACAAGACAACGAAAATGTTCCTTCTGATGAAGCGGCGCACGAAAAACGCTGAAAGCGTTTCACGATAATGAAAACGGTTAAACACCAAACAACTGGAATCATGCATACT
>JABUQX010095432.1:0-26813 GCA_015478945.1 Trachelipus rathkii
CTCGGTTTCTTTTTCCCCAAACAGTTCCGGGTTTACTGAATGTATGGTTGACAGTGGGGCTGGAGTAAGTCTCATAAGTACTACACTACTTGATAACCAATTGAAGAATGTCCCTTTACAACCATCCTCTGAAATTAGGATCAAATCTATAAGTGGGTTGGTACGAGATCATATTATTCCCATAACCTCGTATATAGAATCCCCTCTGTTTTTCTATGATAGTAATTATTTTACTAAGTCTATAATCTTTTTAGTGATCCCGGCCGAAATGATGCCGTATTCAGTTATTCTGGGAGCTGCTGCATTAAAAGATAATGCATTATTGCCCGACTTGACGGACAGGTGTTTAGTCCGTTGGGTACAGAATAAATTACAGTGTATAGCTAAAGACGAAAGTTCTTCCATACCTTTTTTCAATTGTGTTAACATACATTCGGTTCATTTATCCCCTTATGCGTGTCGGTTAGTGGATGTTGCTTGCCCTTCCTTACTTTCTTCGCCTTCGCCTTTCTCTACCTTGATCGGTTTTCGGGGTATTCCGACGGGTAATATAGATCCAGTTTCTGGCGTGTTGGATCTATCCCTTCCTAGTCGAATAGCTCTCATGAATAGTTCAGATAGACCTGTCTATCTACGGAAAAATACTGTTATTGGCCAGGGTTTTTCACTTAAAGAGGAAGATCCTCTCCAGATAAACATAAAATTAGTAAATGCTCCATCTAGTATATCTGCACCTGTAGCTGAAAGATGGGACATTGCTAAAATACAAGCAGATTTTAAATTCTCGGATATTCCCATTTCTGAATCCCAGAAACAAATGCTCGTTGATATTCTCATGAAACATCAGTCAGTTCTCAGTTTGGGAGATCATGATGTGGGGATTGCCACTAATATTACCCACTCAATTGAATTAGAAAACTCTCGGCCGGTAAGGATACCCGTACGTCGTTTTCAGGGTCCACTTGCCCAGGAAATTGAAGAGCAATGTAAAGACCTCTTGGAACAGAAAATTATTCGGCCCAGTAAATCTCCGTACTCAGCCCCTGTAGTTCCTGTAAGAAAACCAGATGGAAAACTTCGTTTATGTATTGATTACAGGAAACTGAATAGTCTCACGAAACCTGATTCTTTCCCTTTGCCCAATCTCATTGACATGATTTATAACATGTATGGGAATTACTACTTTTCTACTATAGATTTAGCTCGCGGATACTACCAGGTAACTATGGATCCTGATAGCATTGAAAAAACGGCCTTTTCCACCCCATTCGCACAGTATGAATACTTAAAAATGCCTTTTGGAGTGATGAATGGCCCTGCCACTTTTCAAAGAGGCATGATGCTGGCTTTGACTAATATACCTTGGTCCAAGGTGATGGTGTATGTAGATGACATCATCATCCTTGGCCAAACTGTGGAGGATCATTTTCAAACTCTTGAACTTGTATTAATAGCTTTAGAAAAGAACGGGTATAAGTTAAAACCCGGAAAAACACATCTCTGTCGTACTGAGGTGGAATTCCTCGGTCACCACATTTCCCATAAGGGAATATCTCCCCTTAACAAAAATGTTAAGGGGGCTTTAGAGTTTCCGGTACCTACTACAGTTAAAAATCTCCGTCAGTTTCTGGGGATGGTAAATTTCTATAGGAGACACATCCCAAACTGCTCCCAAATTAGCAAGCCATTATCTTGCCAGACCGGGAGTAAAACAGTAAACTGGACCCCTGAATGTCAACAGGCTTTCGAAAAACTCAAACAAGCTTTAGTGGATCCGTATCTTCTGGGATTCCCTGACTACAGTCCTGATGTGTCCCCTTTAGAACTACACGTGGATGCTTCTAATGTGGGCGCTGGAGCTTGTCTTTCTCAGATTCAGGGAGAGGAGCGAAAACCTATCGCATTCATCTCCATGACATTTAATGGTGCTCAACGAAATTATGGGGTCATTGATAAAGAACTTACTGCCTTGCGGTGGGCTGTAAAATCTCTCCGTCCTTTTCTTCGCGGTGTTAAATTCATCATATTCACGGACCATATGCCTCTCATTTATTTACAAAATATGAGTTTGGTAGATGGCAGATTAGCCAGAACTATGGAAGAACTTGATGAATATGATTTTGAAATTCGGTACATTTCAGGCACAAAAAACGTTGTGGCTGATGCTCTTTCTCGGTCTCCCATAGATGAAAATATAGAACTCATCACCGACGCGGGTTCACCTGAATTCATTCCCGAGGGTTATTTTCAAATTGAAATACCAGGGGGAGGGGATTCACTGTACAGGTGCTTGTCTATGTTTCTATATAGCACTCAAGATCGCCATTTGGACGTTCGAGATATCTTGATTCAAGAACTTCAAAAATACCCTATAAAATATAAAATTCAAGGAAACCATTTACCTAAACGACTCCGGTTATTGAAATTTCCAGGACAATTACCAATTCCGGAAGTAATCACAGCCTTTACAGAGTTATATAAAACCCCTGTTTATATGTATTACAATAATCCGCGACCCATTATACATGGCTCCGGGTTTACGAATGATCCCTGCTACCTGAAATGTGTAGGTGGCATTCATTATAACTATTTGATGGCCACTTCCGTAGACTGTAATTACTAGTCTGCGGTTGGTTAAATTTTCTCAATTTTTAGTTAACGCGATCAATCGATTTCTCACGCGATTTTATTAATTTTAATAATTTCAATCGCATTTTATTAGAATTACTCTCGTTTAAATTCGGTAATTCATGTCATTGATTTTAATAAGGTCAATTGCATTTTATTTTCGTTAAATTTCGGTATTTTTACTCTCGTTAAATTTGTTAATACTTTTAATAATTTTAATAATCTCAACAGTATTTTATTAAAATTATCTGGAAAAAGTCTTAAACCACTTCTCATAAATTTAAACTTATTTTTTAAAAAATCACACCTTCTGAACTTCATAAGATACTTAAGAATAAGCTTATCTGTAAGATGTTTACTATGCTCTTAGGAACTTAGGAATTCTAATTTATATAATGATTAATTTATATAATTGGGAATATGTTAGCCACTAGTGGGCTTATCCAGACTGTTAAAGCTAAGGCAAATGCCAGCCATAAAATCACAGCATGATAACAGCCAAGTAAATTACAATCTCAAGATTGAGGTTATTTAACTCTTTAATTATCTCATTTTATATCATTATATGTAACCATTTTATAGTGTTTATTTGTTATTTTTTTTATTTTGAAAAATTATCATTGCCATATATTAATCTTATTTATTTATTCCATCCTCAGACCGTCCTGTAAAGGTCTTCTGTCTTATCCTATGTCAACTCGGTTCCTGTTGAGCTGTTTGTGTGTATTGATTAAAAATACTACCAAAGTTATGGATTGTAAGTGTGTTGGTTAACATTCTGCAACGAAAGATGTTATCTCAGAAAAACTACAGTGCACAACAGGAAAGGTGCAAATTCTGCCTTTGTTCATACCGCAGGTCTATATTCTTAATTTTCTGGAATACATTACCCAAGGTCTGATGAAAATTTCAGTCTTGGATACACGTCTTACTCTTCTTAAAATCATCGCGTTTTATTAGTCTTTTTCTTATTCTTTTTAGCCTTTCCTAATTCTTATTTAGCTTTTGTAGTTCTTTTAAGACTTCCTAATTCTTTATAAGCATTTTCTAGTTCTTATTAATATTTTGTAGTTCTTTTTAGACTTTCCTAGTTCTTTATGAGCATTTTCTAGTTCATACTAGTCAATAGAGTAGACAAATTACTGTGTCTAAAAAAGTTTTGTGGGTTGGATCAGTTGTACTGTTTATTTCTTTATATTACATGTGCCAACTTTGTCCCTTAACAAATTAATTACTTACTTTAAATGTTTTCCAGTTTAATTGAGAAACAATTGTTTTCTTTAATTTATTTTTGTTAAATATTTCCATTATTTACAAGTCTTTAAAGTGTGCAGATTGCGACACACGTTAATTGGATACTTACCAAGGTTAGTCCTTACGTTCTTATAAAATAAGCATTCACATTGATTTGAGCCTATGTAAACGTAATTTAATTATAAACGTTAGCAAAGATTAAATTATAAACTTATCGTATTCCTTTAATAAACATTACAGTTCATTCAATTCAATTTTCAATCAACGCTGTTCTCCGTCATCGACGAAATATTAACATAAACCCCTATCTTCGAAGGGGTAAGTATGTTAATGAAATAATACGATTCTTAGTTAAAAAGTTAAAATAAATAATAATCGCGCCGTTATTCTTACGTTAATAGAAAATAATTAATCAAAACTTTAAAATTCATTAAAAATTCATAAATTAAATTAATTCCCGTTATTGTCTTTCTAGGTTTTAATGTTTGGTCTAAAAGAGAATTCGAAACCTTCAGTTTTAATCTTCAGTTTCAGACTTTGGTCTGAGGTTTCGAACTTCAATTTTAAACTTCGGTCTGAAGTTTCATTTTTGGATCACGTATTTATTTTGGGTCACGTTTCAACCTTCAGTTTCAGACTTCGGTCTGACGTTTTTTTCTGAATAACAATTCAAACTTTGGTTTAAAAATTAATCTTGTAGTAATATAGCTGAACCTGAAAATTGTTCGTTATATTGCTCTTAAATCATTTATTTAAGTTTTTTTCATTGTTCATAATTCTAAGTACTGAAACAAAACTTAGTTTCATCATTTATTTAATACCATATTTTATTGTCTTGAAAATTGACAATATTCGTCGTTCGGTTGTTCTCTTTTCTCAATTTGCCCTTTAATAATTGTAAAGGGCATAATTAATATTTATATAACTGTTTATGTTATCTCTCAATTTCTTGGAAAGCGCAACAGTGACAGCTAAGCAAAGTCCAGAGACTTGTTTTCCTTGGACTAGTTAGAAGAAAAGCTGTTGGAGCCGGTGAAACTACAGCCTGACTCCGTATTCTCTTGCGTAGGGCTGTCACAGTCACCAAGGCTTCAACCCTCTCAGGTAAATTGAGTGTTTCATCAATTGTAAACGTTGATAGGATAATTCACTTAACTTTAGATATTCTACGAAAAATTGACTTGAAATTCCCAAAAGTACGGTGTGTAAAATTAACTTTTTACAATCCGTTAAAATAAATACAAATTGAATTGGCGCCCGAACAGGGACTTTGTTTCTCTTGTCGGGTTGCGCTTAATTCACATCTTGTGACTTTGTTCACACTCTAATTCGTCGCGATTTTCGTTTATATCTTCGTCCTTTCAACATGATGAAAGACCAAATCAAAGAAAAAGATTCACATAAGGCACTTCGCTGCTGCAGTAACTGATGATATTAGTTCTGCAAGTGCGTTGGATCCAAATGCAATCGTGGATCCACCTAAAGAAAATACAAGAATTCCTCAGTCTCCTCGTTCCCAATATCGATCTCACTCTCATGCAGAATCTGTAGATGAGAGAGAGATAAAAAGGATGTCGATAAGGACTTATTAAAGAACTTATCTGACATACCAACTTTGAAATAAGTTCTCAATTGCTTTAAACAAGCCAAAGACACCTTAGAAGATAAGGTGCATCAACAACGCCACGGTGTTCCTGATTCTGACACTACTCATCCTTTATTCCGACGTGACGACGAGAGGGAAGGATATGAATCTTATCCTCCACTCGATTCTGATTTTTCAAGACCTTTCTCAAGGCGTGAATATGACAGGTATGGAACTTACCATCATGCTTCATTACATAATTCTCATGTTTCCAATTTCGTTCCTCCTGGATTTGCTCCGTTACCTCCTCGACCTATTCGAAATCCTAACCACTATTCTGACTATTACGCTTCGGATAGTCTTGAGAAGGATCATAGTTCCCGTGAACGCGAGCGAAATCTTTTATCAGAAACTCAATTTCGTCATTCTCCTTCACAAAATCTTAATAAACCTCAATTACCCACATCGTATTATAATAAAGATAACTATTCACTTGATATACTCCGGTTCCTAATCGAGCATGTACAGATCAATTTGATCAATTTGACTATTCTCGTGATTACTCTCGTGAGTATACCCGTGATCACCCTCGGGACGATTTTTATAGGCCGCTTCTTCAACCGCCTCAGCCGCACCAACGACCGTTCGGAAGACCTGATCCACCATCAGATTCTCATGATCCTCATATGTATTCCGGTCCGCAAATAACTATGCAATTGGACATGATGAGAGAAGCCATTGTTCTTCTAACTCAACTTCTAAAAAATAGCCAAAAACTTAAAGTCGTTGATCCTGGCAAGTTTAAATTCGAAGCCGATCAGGACTTTATCGTGTATCTTAATGACTTTGAGGCATACTGTAGCCTCCACTACCCAAATGCTCCTCAGCAATGGTTGCGCCTTCTTGGTCGACAACTAGAGGGTAAATTCTCTCACCAAGGATGACCGAAATTACTTCTCGGTCAGAGACGATCTTGTTCGCTGGTGGTACGACGAAGAACAAAAGAAAAAAGAGTACCAAATACAAAAGTATCACTCCGCTCGTCGACATAAAAACGAGAGCATAAAAATGTTTGCTCTCCGTCTTGAACGTCTTGCTCGAAGAGCGTATCACGGATTAGATATGCGTGAGCATGACTCTTTGCGCACTGCATTCCTTTGCAGCCTTCCTCCTTACATTGAAAAAAGTGTAAGGGAATACATCAAGATGCAGCAACTTGGTGGTATTTACCGTGCACCATGGGAAAATATCGTGGAGTTTGCGGATTCTCTTGAAACCGACAATACTGAATTCCCGAATTCCATTTCCCAATCTTCTGATATTTCTCATAAGCCACCTAGTAAATCGTATGCCCTTGCCCTTCGAGATAAACCACATGACCAGCTCAATGAAACTGTTGAGTCCGTCATTCGCATCGATCATGTTTCACCAAATTGGGTGGAAAATCTTCAGCAGAAAGACTCCAGGAAAAAAATTCAATCCCGGAGTTTTCGTCCTTCTAATCGTCCATCCCGTAGCCCTCCTAAGAAAACTACTGGTTCTCGATATTATCGAGATAACCAACGTAGTCTTTCATCAGAAACTCCCGCCACTTCGTCTCGCGTAACTTCCGATCTTGTTTGTGAGTTCTGTGATATCAGAGGACACAACATGCGAGAGTGCTACAAGTACCTTGGCCTTTGCAGTTACTGCAAAAAGAAAGGACATGTGAAGGCCGAGTGTCAAGCACATAGAACTACTTCTTCTTCGCCTCCCACTTCGCGAAAAACTACTTGTCCCTTTTGTAGAGGCCCCCATCCGGGAATTAAATGTCCCCAAAGAACACCTCCTAGACAAGCGACAGATGACGCTAGACCTCCGACCGAACGTTCTCCTCGCGAGCTCTTAACAGGAGCAGTAAAAAAGATTTATACGCATCCTCTTACTAACACTACTGACGTTCATTACGATTCACGAACTCCGACATCACGACCTGATGACAAACCCCTTCCTCAACGCCGTTTTTTCGATCCCTGCGAATATTGTGGGAAACCACACTACGAAGGACGATGTCGAGGGAGTGGTCAATCACCTCCAGGGGAGTTAAACTACTAGTCTCCCCAGAAAAGAGTCATTCTGAGGAGATAACCCCGGTGATAGACTCAATTACGGACTTAAAAACAAATAATATTGTTACTAACGTAGACCATAGACACCTTTCTGACATCCCCTTAGCTACTGATCTTGCGTTAACACAGCCTGACGATTCCTCTCATGGAAGAATAAATTTTAGATTTTCCACAACTGACCCTTTGTTACTCTCGGTTTCTTTTTCCCCAAACAGTTCCGGGTTTACTGAATGTATGGTTGACAGTGGGGCTGGAGTAAGTCTCATAAGTACTACACTACTTGATAACCAATTGAAGAATGTCCCTTTACAACCATCCTCTGAAATTAGGATCAAATCCATAAGTGGGTTGGTACGAGATCATATTATTCCCATAACCTCGTATATAGAATCCCCTCTGTTTTTCTATGATAGTAATTATTTTACTAAGTCTATAATCTTTTTAGTGATCCCGGCCGAAATGATGCCGTATTCAGTTATTCTGGGAGCTGCTGCATTAAAAGATAATGCATTATTGCCCGACTTGACGGACAGGTGTTTAGTCCGTTGGGTACGGAATAAATTACAGTGTATAGCTAAAGACGAAAGTTTGTCCATACCTTTTTTCAATTGTGTAAATATACATTCGGTTCATGTAGCCCCGTATACGTGTCGGCTAGTGGATGTTGCTTGCCCTTCTTTACTTTCTTCGCCTTCTTCTACTTTGATCGGTTTTCGGGGTATTCCGATGGGTAATATAGACCCAGTTTCTGGCGTGTTGGATCTATCCCTTCCTAGTCGAATAGCTCTCATGAATAGTTCAGATAGACCTGTCTATCTACGGAAAAATACTGTTATTGGCCAGGGTTTTTCACTTAAAGAGGAAGATCCTCTCCAAATAAATATAAATTTAGTGAATGCTCCGTCTAGTATATCTGTACCTGTTGCTGAGAAATGGAACAGTGCTAAAATACAAGCAGATTTTAAATTCTCTGATATTCCCATTTCTGAATCTCAGAAACAAATGCTCGTTGATATTCTCATGAAACATCAGTCAGTTCTCAGTTTGGGAGATCATGATGTGGGGATTGCCACTAATATTACACACTCAATTGAATTAGAAAACTCTCGGCCGGTAAGGATACCCGTACGTCGTTTTCAGGGTCCACTTGCCCAGGAAATTGAAGAGCAATGTAAAGACCTCTTGGAACAGAAAATTATTCGGCCCAGTAAATCTCCGTACTCAGCCCCTGTAGTTCCTGTAAGAAAACCAGATGGAAAACTTCGTTTATGTATTGATTACAGGAAACTGAATAGTCTCACGAAACCTGATTCTTTCCCTTTGCCCAATCTCATTGACATGATTTATAACATGTATGGGAATTACTACTTTTCTACTATAGATTTAGCTCGCGGATACTATCAGGTAACTATGGATCCTGATAGCATTGAAAAAACGGCCTTTTCTACTCCATTCGCGCAGTATGAATATTTAAAAATGCCCTTTAGAGTGAAAAATGGGCCTGCCACCTTTCAACGGGGTATGATGTTGGCCTTGACTGGTTTACCATGGTCCAAGGTGATGGTGTATTTAGATGACATTATCATCCTTGGAAGAACTGTGGAAGATCATTTCCATACCTTGGAACTTGTATTAATAGCTTTAGAAAAGAATGGGTATAAATTAAAACCCAGTAAAACACACCTTTGTCGTACTGAGGTGGAGTTCCTAGGTCACCACATTTCCCCTAAGGGAATCGCTCCCCTTATGAAAAATATTAAAGGGGCGTTAGACTTTCCTATACCTACTACAGTTAAAAATCTCCGTCAGTTCCTCGGGATGGTAAATTTCTATAGGAGACACATCCCAAACTGTTCGCAAATTAGCAAGCCATTATCTTGCCAGACCGGGAGTAAATCAGTAAACTGGACTCTTGAGTGTCAACAGGCTTTCAAGAAACTTAAGCAAGCCTTAGTGGATCCGTATCTTTTGGGATTCCCTGACTACAGTCCTGATGTGTCCCCTTTAGATCTACCTGTGGATGCTTCTGATGTGGGTGCTGGAACTTGTCTTTCTCAAATTCAAGGAGATGAGCGAAAACCTATCGCATTCATTTCCATGACCTTCAATGGTGCTCAACGAAATTATGGAGTCATTGATAAAGAACTCACTGCCTTGCGGTGGGCTGTAAAATCTCTCCGTCCTTTTCTTCGCGGTGTTAAATTCATCATATTCACTGACCATATGCCTCACATTTACTTACAAAATATGAGTTTGGTAGATGGCAAATTAGCCCGAACTATGGAAGAGCTCGATGAATATGATTTTGAAATTCGGTACATTTCAGGCACAAAAAATGTTGTGGCTGATGCTCTCTCTCGGTCTCCCATAGATGAAAATACAGAACTCATCACCGACGGTGGTTCACCTGAATTCCTTCCCAAAGGTTATTTTCAAATCGAAATACCAGGTGGGGGTGACTCACTGTATAGGTGCTTTTCTATTTTTCTGTATAGTACTCAAGATCGCCATTTTGATATTCGTGATATTTTGATCCAAGAACTTCAAAAAAATCCTATAAAATATAAAATTCAAGGAAACCATTTACCTAAAAGACTCCGGTTATTGAAATTTCCAGGACAATTACCAATTCCGGAAGTAATCACAGCCTTTACAGAGTTATATAAAACCCCTGTTTATATGTATTACAATAATCCGCGACCCATTATACATGGCTCCGGGTTTACGAATGATCCCTGCTACCTGAAATGTGTAGGTGGCATTCATTATAACTATTTGATGGCCACTTCCGTAGACTGTAATTACTAGTCTGCGGTTGGTTAAATTTTCTCAATTTTTAGTTAACGCGATCAATCGATTTCTCACGCGATTTTATTAATTTTAATAATTTCAATCGCATTTTATTAGAATTACTCTCGTTTAAATTCGGTAATTCATGTCATTGATTTTAATAAGGTCAATTGCATTTTATTTTCGTTAAATTTCGGTATTTTTACTCTCGTTAAATTTGTTAATACTTTTAATAATTTTAATAATCTCAACAGTATTTTATTAAAATTATCTGGAAGAAGTCTTAAACCACTTCTCATAAATTTAAACTTATTTTTTAAAAAATCACACCTTCTGAACTTCATAAGATACTTAAGAATAAGCTTATCTGTAAGATGTTTACTATGCTCTTAGGAACTTAGGAATTCTAATTTATATAATGATTAATTTATATAAATATATAAATTTATATAATTGGGAATATGTTAGCCACTAGTGGGCTTATCCAGACTGTTAAAGCTAAGGCAAATGCCAGCCATAAAATCACAGCATGATAACAGCCAAGTAAATTACAATCTCAAGATTGAGGTTATTTAACTCTTTAATTATCTCATTTTATATCATTATATGTAACCATTTTATAGTGTTTATTTGTTATTTTTTTTTATTTTGAAAAATTATCATTGCCATATATTAATCTTATTTATTTATTCCATCCTCAGACCGTCCTGTAAAGGTCTTCTGTCTTATCCTATGTCAACTCGGTTCCTGTTGAGCTGTTTGTGTGTATTGATTAAAAATACTACCAAAGTTATGGATTGTAAGTGTGTTGGTTAACATTCTGCAACGAAAGATGTTATCTCAGAAAAACTACAGTGCACAACAGGAAAGGTGCAAATTCTGCCTTTGTTCATACCGCAGGTCTATATTCTTAATTTTCTGGAGTACATTACCCAAGGTCTGATGAAAATTTCAGTCTTGGATATACGTTGTAATCCTCTTAAAATCATCGCGTTTAATTAAATCATACCACTCGTTCTTTTAGCCTTCCCTATTTTGTTTCGTTAAAGTAATAACTTGAACTTTAAAATGGGGGGAGCTTAATCTTGGCTGGGAGGAATGTAGGGGTGCTTGCATTCACTCCTGGTAATAAGATACCAAAAATTAAATTTTACAACTGATCCATAATTATACTTTCAATAGAGTAGACAAATTACTGTGTCTAAAAAAGTTTTGTGGGTTGGATCAGTTGTACTGTTTATTTCTTTATATTACATGTGCCAACTTTGTCCCTTAACAAATTAATTACTTACTTTAAATGTTTTCCAGTTTAATTGAGAAACAATTGTTTTCTTTAATTTATTTTTGTTAAATATTTCCATTATTTACAAGTCTTTAAAGTGTGCAGATTGCGACACACGTTAATTGGATACTTACCAAGGTTAGTCCTTACGTTCTTATAAAATAAGCATTCACATTGATTTGAGCATATGTAAACGTAATTTAATTATAAACGTTAGCAAAGATTAAATTATAAACTTATCGTATTCCTTTAATAAACATTACAGTTCATTCAATTCAATTTTCAATCAACGCTGTTCTCCGTCATCGACGAAATATTAACATAAACCCCTATCTTCGAAGGGGTAAGTATGTTAATGAAATAATACGATTCTTAGTTAAAAAGTTAAAATAAATAATAATCGCCGTTATTCTTACGTTAATAGAAAATAATTAATCAAAACTTTAAAATTCATTAAAAATTCATAAATTAAATTAATTCCCGTTATAGTCTTTCTGTTTGGAAATTTTAGTCTTCTGTTTCGAACTTCAGCAATTTCAGACTTCGGTCTGAAGTTTTAATTTGTGGTCACATTTTAGTCTTTGGTTTCAAACTTCAGCAGTTGTAAACTTCGGTCTGAAGTTTATTGTGGGTCACGTTTCAATCTTTTGTTTCAGACTTCGGTCTGACGTTTTGTTCTGGATTACATTTCAAACTTTGGTTTAAAATTTAATCTTGTAGTAATATAGCTGAACCTGAAAATTGTTCGTTATATTGCTCTTAAATCATTTATTTAAGTTCTTTTCATTGTTCATAATTCTAAGTACTGAAACAAAACTTAGTTTCATCATTTATTTAATACCATATTTTATTGTCTTGAAAATTGACAATATTCGTCGTTCGGTTGTTCTCTTTTCTCAATTTGCCCTTTAATAATTGTAAAGGGCATAATTAATAGTTATATAACTGTTTATGTTATCTCTCAATTTCTTGGAAAGCGCAACAGTGACAGCTAAGCAAAGTCCAGAGATTGTTTTCCTTGGAACTAAATTAGAAGAAAAGCGTTGGAGCGGTGAAAAACTTCCAGCCTGCCTCAGTAATCTCTTCGTTTAGGGGCTGTCTGGTCACCCAAGCTTCAAACCCCTCAGGTAACATTGAGTGGTTTCATCAAATTGTAAACGTTGAATAGGATAACTTCACTAATTTAGATTATTCCTAAAAACCGAAAAAAAAAAAAAATTTTTGGGACTTTGGAAAAATTCCCAAAAGTATGGTGTGTAAAATTAACTTTTTACACTCTGTTCCATATATATATATATATATATATTATATCTATATATAATATATATTATAATATAATATATATATATATATTAAATTATATATAATATATATAATATATTATATATATATAATAATATATATATACAAATTTATATTTCCACTATTCATTGGCTCCCTTCAGACTAATTGAGCGAAAGTGGTACCACGTCAGAGATTTGTCTGAAGATAAGAAAGTGTTTATTTGTGATCTGGTCTTCATTAGCCCAGCTACCTGGGACTGGTCACAAGTCCCTATACATTTTTTTCGGCGTGAAAGGACAAAATTGTATTTCATTTTGACGCCACGTGGTTCTATCATGCAGACTGTTCTCCATAGGCGTGTGCTCAGACGCATATTGTCTATACGCCTTGTATGTTAATTTTTATAATCCTTTATTGACTTTTGGATGTTTCTCTTATTATTGTTTGAGCTCCTATATTACTGATGACTTTATGGCATTAATAAACTTTAACCCCTAAATAAACTTTAACCCTAATATTCATTAAAAATTTAAAAAATCATTTTTTTTCATAACCATTTTGGCGCTTTTTTAAACTATTTTTAAAAAATAGTTTTATTTTATATTTATTTGTATATTGTGACTTCGTTTCACTTCCCTTATACAAATTATTCCCCTTAAACAAATTTTTATATAACCTTAAACAACTTAGGAAACCCCTCTGTTGTTTACCCGCAAGGGTTTCTCTTGTGTATTGGCTTTGCCTACAAGGTAAATTGGTGTAGTTTGTGCGACCACCCGGGACCTGAGTGCAGCCCCAACTTAGTTTGTTTTTCCCTTATTAAATACCTTAAACAAATTTTCCCCTCTATAGGGGTTTTCTTTTTTTGGTGTGGGAGCTATAAGAGACACATTCTCCAGTTTTTCACATCCAAATTTATTAGCTTCACAGGAAGCATTCATTAAATTTCAATTAAAATTTTTATTAAAATTTCTTCGGGGAATTCAAAATAATTTTCCCCCAACTTCGGGGAATTTTTATTTTTCTTGAAAAACTTCAAAAAATTTATAAAATTAAAACAAATAACCACTACGGTTATTTTCTTTAAAAAATATTTTAGAAAAAATATTTTTTAATATTTTATAAACTATATTATTATATATATACAGGGTTCACATTGAAATTTTGAAAATTTTGATTTCCCTGACCAGAATCTGCAAATTTTCCCTGACCAGCCTTGTTGGGGTTTGCTCATGCAGCAGCTCCAGGCCCCACCCTGAAGCCCAGACTCACCCCAAATTTCTGTATTAAAACTATTTTATACATTGGTTCTCATGTATTATTTTATTATTTTTATATTGCCTTATTAATCAACTGTTTTCTTTCCCACACCTATTAATTCTCAACTTTTTTAGGCAATTGATATACTGTAGTTAGGCATTTCGCAGCATCTATTTATTTATATATTCGGACAATATTGTGTGGGTGATTTTTATTTTACACCAAATTCCCACACTCTATCATCATCCTGATGCCTATTTCTCCTTTGTGGAAAAGGAAACATATCTAGGAAAAGTAAGACTTGTTACATTATGTTTATCATCGATTAGTGTTCTTATTTTCTAGATATGTAAGCATGCTCCATCATCGTTTCTATCGTGGTCTCACCTACTTTTTATTCATTTCTATCAGATTCAAAGAATAGAGTCAACAGTACCATTTCTCAAGACTCTTCAACTTCACCCTTTGGAGAAATTGTTCTCTTCAATCTCCAAGGGTAAGTGTAAAACCACGCTTCAGTATATTTCCATGTAGTTTTTCGTTATGGAGCACATTTAACAGTATATGCCTATTTTATCTTTACACAGGTGCCATCGCTGGGGCCTGTTGTCGGCTTCATAGTGCAATCGCTGGGGCCTGTTGTCGGCTCTTCATAGTGCCATCGCAGCTACAGTTATTTCCAACACAGTTGTAGTAGTCTCGATTTCCGATTTAGTGGGAATTTACCTCTATGCGGATTTGACCCCAAGAAGCAGTTCCATCAGAAAAACTTTCTCAAAGGAACAATAAGTTGAGTGTGTTCTAGGTTATTAGTTTTGCATCCTCTCATCATACACACTCTAACCTTCTTGTTCCAGATATTTACTAATACTTACTCTGGAATTCGAACGTACACAAATTCGAACATCAACCCGATTTTTGGTTTGTCTCTACATCTTAGACCAAACCGACAGTTATCGGCTTTCAAAAATCTTAGATAATCCTCCCCCATAAATAATTTAATAAACGTTCATTTTATAACGTTTTTATTTCCCCTATCTTATTTATGAACTTCACTCACACGAATATTATAAATATATTCAAGGAGGGGTTATTCAGCTCACAGGCGGATTACGCACTCAATCACAGAGGATACAGCCTTTTGCAGAAGGAACAAATTGGAAGTGTTCAGGTGAATAGTGTAGTACCGTTAGGAGATTAACTAGCTTTGCCATTAACAGCGGTGGGGGTAGATAGATATTTAACATTTTAGTTATTTACTATCCGACTAACCTCTTAACACCTTCATGCACCACAGTAGCATACTAACTGACTAACTTTTCTCTCTTTTTCTCTAATAGAATTAATTCATTAATCATTAACAGACAGTTCCTTTTAGTCTCTGATCTTCAACGCTGTATTAGTTTCTGATCTCACTTTCTAAATTTATTGGGTGGTTTGGGGACTCTGGCTCAGTATTAATCCGGGTCTTCTTTCCATTAACTCTCCCAACAGCCTCGTGTTCGTTATTCTTTGGTGTATAAAATATGCCTATTAATTATTATTGCAGCACTATTTACTCAGTTCTTCATTAAAATTATTGAAAATTTACTTTAGAATTGTTCATCATCATGGATGAATTTAAAAAAATATTTTCTTTTTAGTAATCAGCCTATACCTTACCCATAGCCATCCAAAGCACTCCTTTTTAATTTTTTCCAAAAGAAAACAGTTTTATTTACACAAAAAGAATAAATTAAAAGCTTACATTAATAGCCTAGGTGAATAGCGTCCACTGTAATCAAAAGTTCTAAATGGGAGATTTAGATTACTTTTTCTTCTCAAACGCATTTGAAATTCTACTCATTCGCATTCTCTCATCACAGCGTCTTCCTTCTGTAAAGCTTCAAAACGCTACTTAACACTTTCTTCTGCTCTTTAAGTTTATTTGATCTGTATGGATAAATTCTTTTTTTCAACCTTTTTATTCTCTTTTTTCTTTCTGTTTTGACTCTTTGAGATGTTCTTCATATCTCCTATGGGCAGCTCTTACATTTGTCAATATTTTCTTGAGTGATAGGAAATTATGATACTTTCATGAGATCTTTATGGCATTGTGCACTGTTCTTTGAGAAATTAGACTCTGTTCTTTTCAGATTCTCCAACTAAAATTGCCTTTATTTACAGAAACCCTCCTTCCACTGTCTTATTTCCATGCGAAAATATCAGTCCTAATTTAAATATTTTGCAGCAATTCCACATAACATTGATTCTCAGGTGCTATTGAAGAAAAAAAAGTCAGACTACCTTGAATAAATGTACTATTATTATTAATTCATTATTATTACTTATTATTATTATTATTATTATTATTATTATATTATTATTATGTACTTATTATTATTATCGAATAATTTAGTAATGTATTTATTTATCTATTTGCAGGATAAAATGGTAATAGCAATTTTATGCTCAATAAAGCCTAAAGTTATCAGTTTTAGATTCTTTTAAAGTTAAAAAATAAGGGCTTATAGTACAATTTATTGAGCAATAATTCTTTTTAATCTTGGACATTTGATACTATAAACAAAATGGAACGTGGACTTCGGCCGGACAGACTCGAAATACATCCCTCATCTCCTGAGGCTCCGAAGATTTTTAACATTGGCTGTACATTTTTGAGAGGTATAAAGAAAGCATCGCTTCTGATTCCGAAAGTTGCAATTTGGGACTTTTAGCTAATTCCTTATCATCTGACAATTTTGAGGTTGTATCTGATTGCTCTCATTACAGTGATGCTATTAAGAAATTGAAAGATTTGTTTATCAAAACCCCGAATGAAGTTGTGGCCCGCCATAAATTGTATACCCGTCATCAGAAGAGTGATGAAACTATTGATGATTATGTAAGAGTATTGTATTCACTCAGCATTGATTGTAACTATAGGTCTGTCCCTGCTGAGGAACATAGAAGTCAAAGTATTAGGGACGCTTTTATAGTTGGATTGTCCTCTAGTCTTATTAGGACTAGACTTTTGGAAATAAGAAAATTTAATCTCTTGATAACGCTTGTGGAGCAGGCTAGAGCTCTGGAAATTGCTGGTAAAGATTCCCAGAGTTATCTCTCTAAAATAGCATTGGCTCATGTTAAAACAGCTGATCTACCTGTCTCCTCTAACAAATTTTCTGAAGCTGGGATAGTTGATTCTGACGAAGGCCCTGCAGCTTCTGGAATGTCCCAGGACATTGGAGCTGCAGCAAGACCTTGGAAATGTTTCTTTTGTGGGTCCTCCAAAATTCATTCAAGGCAGAAGTGTTCTGCTCGGGATGCCATATGTCATAAGTGTAAAATTAAGGGACACTTTTCATCGGTATGTCGTAGACCTAAGAGTGAAATATTTGCAAATCCTGGAACATCAGCAAGTGTTCCTACTGCTACACTGTTGACAATTGTAGAGTCTTCTTGTTCTACTTTAGGATTAAATTCTTCTGTGGTGGAAGTGATAATTGGATATAATACTTTTAATGCTCTTTTGGACATAGGTAGCAGTGAAAATTTCGTCTCATCAAGTGTTGTTAAACAGCACTGCTTCAAGGTTGATCCTTATTGTGGTATGATAACTATGGCTACCTCAAGGTTTAGTCAAAAAATGGGAAGGCATTTGTTGTGTTGATCTGACACTAAATTCGAGAGAATATAAGAATGTGAGGATGCTAATCATGACTGGACTGTGCCAAGACATTATTCTGGGACTCCCTTTCTTGAAGAATCATAAATCTATTAGTTGGGGATTTGGGGGTCCTTTGCCTACAATGGAGTTTAGTTGTTTGACTTCCTTAAATATTGAACCACCTCGAATTTTTCAGAATCTAACACCTAATGTGAAGCCTATTGCTACTTCTTCTCGAAGATACAGTTCATCTGATGTGAACTTCATTAAGTTGGAGATAGAGCGTTTATTAAAGGAAGGGATTATACGACCTTCTCAGAGTCCCTGGAGAGCCCAAGTACTTGTGATTACTCAAAATAATTCCAAGAAGAGGATGGTTATAGATTATTCAACTACTGCTTACATTCGACTTAAGCATGCTTATCCCTTGCCAAATATTGAAAACTTGGTTAATAACATTGCAAAGTATTCTGTATACTCTGTTATCGATTTAACGTCAGCATATCACTTGGTTCCCTTGCATCCAGATGATAAGAAATACACTGCATTTGAAGCCTGTGGAAAGTTGTATGAATTTAATAGGCTCAGCTTTGGACTTACCAATGGTGTTGCTGCTTTCCGAGAGTGATGGAATACTTTTTATTGACAGTATGATTTAGGGACACTTTTTGCTATTTAGATGATTTAACAATCTTTGAATGTTAAACAAAAATCTCATATGTCATCTTGAATTCTAGCTTACTTCCCTTGCAGATGTGGTAAATGGTTCTCATTGGAAAAAATCTAAGTTTTCTTCAAACTTCTATACGTGTCTTAGGGTATGAAATTAGAGAGCATGAATTACGTCCTGACCCTGCTCGTTTAGATCCCATACGTATATTACCATTTCCTAGGGATAAAAAGTCATTGGATAGGATTCTTGGTTTGTTTGCTTATTATGCAAAATGGATTCCCAATTTCTCAGAAAAAATTCGCCCCTTAATCGATGTATCATTCCCTCTGGGTGAGACTTCTAAGGCTGCTATTGACACCTTAAAAACTTCTATTATTAATGCTGTGAAAATGCATATTGAAGAAACTCTAGAATTAGCAGTAAAAACGGATGCATCTGATAGCTGTATTGGAGCAGTCCTGCAACAAGAAGGACGGCCAGTAGCTTTTTTTTCTCGCACTCTGAACTCCTCAGAGAAAAATCATTGTTCTCTTGAGGAGTGCTATGCTATTGTTGAAGCTATTAGACAGTGGAGACATTTCCTGTTAGCTAGGCCTTTTAAATTAATAATTGATCAGCGGTCGATATCGTACATGTTAAGTCAGAACCACAAAGGAAAAATCAAGAATGAAAAAATTTTGCGATGGCGTACTGAAATCCAGTCATACAAATATGAGATTGTACATCGACCTGGGAAGTTAAATATTGCTGGCGATGCAATGAGTAGAGCTTTTTGTTCTGCTGCTTCTGTATCTGATTTAATTGAACTACACAGGGGTTTATGTCACCCTGGTGTTGTAAGAATGTCACATTTTATAAGGAGTCGTAACTTACCCTACTCCTTGGATGAAATTAAACGTATTGTATCACAATGTGATGTATGTGCTGGATTGAAACCGCAGTTATTCAGACCAAAGCCTACCACTCTTATTCAGGCTATGAATCCTATGGATCGATTGAGTATAAACTTTAAAGGACCATTAATCTCTCAATCTCTCAATAAATATTTATTCATTGCAGTGGACGAGTACTCGCGTTATCCCTTTGCAATTCCTTGTCGAGATACTTCTGCCAATACAGTAATTTCTTGTTTAACTCAAATATTCACCTTAACTGGCATGCCTGCTTACGTGCACTCGGATCGTGGTTCTAGCTTTATGTCTTTTGCTGTGAAGCAGTTTCTTTTTGAGAAAGGTATAGCTTCCAGTATTAGTACTCCCTACCATCCAACTGGAAATGCTCAATGTGAAAGATATGTGGGAGTGATTTGGAAATCCATTTCTTTGGCTTTGGCTTCTAAAAAATTGCCTGGCCCCTGTTGGGAATCAGTTCTTCCCAATGCCCTCCATTCCATTCGATCTCTTTTGTGTACTGCCACAAATTGTACCCCACATGGGCGTTTCTTTAAATTCCCTCGTCGTAGTACGACAGGAATCAGTTTACATAGTTGGCTTACTCCCCAAAGCTTGGTATATTTACGTAAATATATTAGAAACAAGGATGATCCATTAGTTGAACAGGTGAAACCATTGGAGGTTACTCCTACATATGCTCATGTACGATTCGACAATGGTAGGGAGGATAACAAGTTTCCACTTAAGGACCCTCTCCACCCTTTCCAAAGGGTAATTATTTCTCCCTGATGAAAAGGTTTCTGACGCCTCATCACCGTGTTGCTCGATAGATTCATCCTCTTCTGGCCGTAATATTTGACCAGTGGACAAAACTGAGCGGGGTTGAATCTTAATGAATGGCAGGTGAACGACGGGATGTAGACATTTCAAATAAACCTGAGATGGGCACCAAGACTTTATCTACCCCCGATGAAGACGCCATTAGATTACGAAGGGTTAGCTCGTGCTACGACGACGCAGTGGTCGAACTAAATTTGCAAGTTATACGATTTTGATTGAACGATTTTGATTAAACTATTAATGTTCCTGTTTTGTGATATCACATTGTTTGTATTCAGAATTCATAAAGTTAGTTTTAGAATTTTTGTTTAAAAGATTATATTCAGTTTTGTGAAATCACATTGTTTGTATTCAAATTTCATAAGTTTTTTACCATTGCTTAAATCCCTTGAAGGAGGGATGATTGTACTATATTATTAATTTTTATTATTATTATTATTATTATTTTATTATTATTATTATTATTAATTATATCTATTATTATTATTATTATTATTATTATTTTATTTATTAATTATTGATATTATCATTATTATTATGAATGGATTTAGTATGTATTTATTTTTCTATTTGCAGGATAAAATGTAATAGCAATTTTATGCTCAATGAAGCCTAAAGTTATGTCAGTTTTAGATCCTTTTAAAGTAAAAAAATAAGGGCTTATAGTACAGAAGGACAATCACCATCCAAAAATATTTATTATTATTATTATTATCTATTATTTATTATTATTATTATTATTAAATTATTATTATTATTATTATTATTATTATTATTATTATATTGATTTATTCTTATTATGAATGATTTAGTAATGTTATTTTTTTATCTATTTGCAGGATAAAAAGAATGTGATAGCAATTTTATGCTCAATGAAAGCCTAAATAGTCAGTTTTTAGATCCTTTTAAGAAAAAGGAAAATAGGGGGTTATTATGTAGATCAAGCAATGGACAATCCACCATTCCAAAAATATTTTGAATTTTAATTCAGGGTAGAATGAGCCTTCCTTGCAAAGTAGAGTATTGTGCTTTTTCTGTTTCTCAGCAACAGAATCTGATGTTCGTTATTGGTGTAGAGAATGCCTCGTAACGCAATAATCTAATCCTTTGTTTCCTTTGTTCATGCGCTGATGAAAAACTATAAGCTAGGAATCCAATGATCGAGAGCCTTGGACAGGCTTGTACTTCAGAGGACATCTTTCTAATAATCTTTTCTGTCATTTTGAATTAGCACAGTCTGGAATTCAAGTTTGTCATGTAAATCTAAACTGCAAAAAGTTAGTTGTTGGTTGTAAGCAGGCCATTTTACGCTGGACTTAAGAAATTTTCCTAATATTAAGTAAGAAGAAAATTGTAAATCTGTAGAACAGAAATGAACAAGGTTCAGTTTGACATCCAACCACTGGTTGTTAAAGTTAAGCTTTTTTTTTGCTTGAAATTCATTTTATAAATAAATTAAATAAATACGCATTCAACTGCACAAAAATAAAAATCAACTTCGTTAAACCTAAAAAAAAAAAAAACTACTCAACAAGTATAATTCCCTAAAAAAGAAAAAGAATAAACAGATTAAAGTCATAAGTCATACAGTTAAAACACATCCATATTACAATCACCTTCAATCGGAAGGATGAACTTGGAACATCCTCTACGAACAGAATAGGAAGAAAATAGTAGGTAATAGTGACTAAAAATAGAAAGAAACAGGAAAGAAGTAGATTTATGGAATGTCATTCCTCGCCCATCCTTTTTCATTCACTTATCAAAATACATCTCTCATTCACAATTATACACTAAGGAAAAAAATATATCAAAATATGTAACTTGGTCCATGGCATCAATTCCTTCATAATGTTTGAAATTTTCAAAATTTCCCTGACTTTATGGGAATTTCCCTGACTTCCATATTTTAAAAAGTTTCCTAACTTTCCCTAACCAATTCTTTTTTTTCCTGACTTTTCCCTGACTTTCCAGAAAGTGTGAACCCTGATATATATATATTATTATATAATATATATATATATATATATATATATATATATTATATCGCGCACATATATATATAATTTTAATTTATTATTTAAGTTATATATTATATATATTAATATATATAATTTAATATAAAATTATATTTATAGTGGCTGTCATAGGTATATACGGTGAAGCCATAAATTTCTATAATATATATATAGTAAAATATATATTTTTATAATAATATATATATAACTATATGTTGAATATATAATTTAGTATATATAATATATATATATAATATATATATATATATATATAATTAAAATTTTTATCAGGGAGGATTTTTGGCTTATAATTCCATTTCTTTTTTATTTCAATTTTTTACATTAGAAAAAATTAATCGTGGTAATTGTAGTGTATAGAAAAAGTACAACACCTTTTAAATAATTACGTTTTTAAACTTCATCATCATATCAAAATTTGTTTGTGTATAATAAACACAATTACCTTGTGCTTATTTATTTTGATATTCTAATAAAACAGTAATATTCATAAAATTATAATAATATGATATATATATAATATATATAACAATATCTATATATCAACATATATGTCATATATAAATATATTTATATCTAGATATTGTATCTTATATATAGATATATATATTATCTATATAATATATATATAATATTTTTTTTTTTGAGTTAAGTGTAACAACCCACCAATGGCTTTCATCAAATGAAGCGATGGGCCACACTGGCGCTGAATCCGCTACAAGACATCTTGTTTTGATGGAGGTTTTCTAACGCTGTTTCGATATTTTGGAAAGGTTTGATTGGTTAAAATAGAATATTCACAGTTAGTGAAATAAGCGAACGTTAACTAAATTGTCTCCTCTCTAGTCTCTTGCATTGTTTAATTGTTTACGATGATGGGCAACCTTATACAAGTCCTATTATAAAGAATATTCACTTTTTGAAGATACAAAAAATAGTGTTACAGCTAAAGTGGGAAGATTCAGCGAATACAGATATGGATAATTTTAGGAGATCGTGCTTATGGGAACCGTAAGTAGGAAAAGAAAACAACGGAATTTCGATCTTGAGGCAAACGATCAAGGAAGACAATAGGAACAGATTGCGGGGTGTGGCGACGGCAAAATTTGCAAATGGGGAGGAGGGTTTCGTGACATATAGTGACTGTGAGTGATATTAGTGTGGCCATTACGGAGGCGTGGCAAGTATCACTTCATGTAAGCGCTTTCGTCTGTGGGAGAAAGACCACTCACTGATGTTCGGCTTTATGTTTCAGAGTTTCCTTCCCCGCCGATCTAACTCGTCCTACAATCCTTGCAACAAGATCGAAAGACCCCGTCGGAGCAAGCAGGAATAGTAAACAGTTGATGGGGACGAGGGCCTTGTCGAATGCATCGGAGTTACGGAACAACTCCGAGATGAGGGAGGCGGCGCCATTTTGGCCTCTCTGTCAGACGATTGTGTCATTGCCAGTTACCATGCTACATGAGAGGGTATCACATAAATAATTTGGTTTTTCCTTACGGGAGTGGAGAAAGTCGAAGAAATGTTGTCAGCTGATACCACAATTGCGTTTTTAGAACAAGGGGTTTTAAGCGCTTGTATAGAGCGCTAAGCGAATTGAATAAATGACATAGAGTGATCTTGGTTAAGGATTAAGAATTCGAGAAAGGGACAATCATTTTAGCCCGTTAAACTCTGCTGTAAAATTGAGGCATAAGGGGGAAGGGTATGAGAGAGGTTGCGGTCAGGAAAGACAGCCAGAACGCCCACACTGGTCCCTGTTTTAGAGCGTAAGTAAACACGGAGTAAATTCGCAATTCGTGAAACTCGGCATGAGACAGGATAGATCTTTTAACGAGGGAGCAGGATGATAGATTTTAGAGGAGAATGTCAGAGCCAAGCCAAATGGTAGGAGAGGGATAGCCAAGGTGTGTACCTTCGTCAAAAGATAAAGGCAGCACCTTTTGAAAAGGGGTGTTGAGGAAAATTAGATATTTATGAACCGTCTTTGCTAACATGGCCAGTATTAGGAATTCTGAGGTACCTTCCTCAGAATCGGTGTCAAACAGCAGACGGTATTGGGGTTTGAAAACGACAGATAACTTGTACAACATGATGTAATTCCTCCTTCGACGCACAGACACAGATGACATCACATTCGGGATTCAACTTCAAGGACTCACCTGGGGGGACGTCGAAAAGCTCCAAGTGGGATACGGATCGCTTCGTTTTGAGAGATGGATCTAGCCAGTGTCGTAGTGTTAATGGAGGCTGACCATATACTGCCAGCCATATCACCCAGCTTTTCGATCCGGATTAACGCGCAGGCCCCTCTCCACCGTACAACAGCCAACTAAAACAGGGTCTTGCGATACAGCACCCAACCAGATTTTGAGGCAGATGACGTAATACGTCAAGAGTGCGATGACAATGTTTTCGGGTGTTTACATATGCGGTGCATAATGTTAAGTGGTCATCTAGGATGAGCCCTAGAAATTGACCTGTGAAAGTTACAGGAATTGGCGAACCATATAAGGTTAAGTTTGCTAGAAGGTGTGCAAGTTCTTCGATTCCCTTTTTCTCTTAAAAGCAACTGTGATGTTTTGGTGACCCAGAAAATGAGGCCAATCGGGACGCTGTCAATGTGAAATATTGAAATAGCTAGTTGCGTTGCCGTTCGAGAAAGTCAGCCTGGCACACAGGCTAATGATACACTCGCCTCAATCATCCGCCATTATAGAGAAAAATTGACAGACGCTGGAATAGAGGTAATATCATTAAATCCGAAGAGCAAATAGTAGTACACTTCAAAACACTACCCTGCGAACGCCTTCATCCGAGTAAAGTGGCGTGACAGAATAGACGAGCACCGAACTTGCATGGATCTGTTTGACAGAAGCATATAATGAAAAGAGGGAGTTGTCCGCGAAACCGAGCACCGAGCGAATGGAGTTTACGGAGAATCCCAGTTCTCCATAAGCTTCTTCAAGGTCAAAGAAGACAACCAAGAAATCCCACCAGTGAGAAGGCTTCACCGGATGTATGGGATCTAGTTTAACAAGGGTCCGCCTGTCGAACGATTTTTGCGAAGCCCAAACTGGAAGTTTGAAAGCGTGGCGCCTCCCAGAACAGAGAAAGCGGCCTGAAACATTTTCTCACATTAATTTACAAGGTGGCGGTAATGGGGGGGTAGAGTATGGGGTGGGTATGGTAGATCAGTGAATTGGTCTTTTGGTTATCCGCACGAACTTAGATCTTTCCGGTATGGGGAAGGAATTACAAAAGCTTGAGTCCAAATAGATGGAAAGAGGATTCAATCCAAGATGCTGTTATATCGATCCAACAGCAAAAATGCTGATGCGGAGGGATGTATATGACGGAGCATGATATACGAATCATGTCGTGACCAAGCACCATCGTTTGCTACTCGCCATGCAGTATGATACTCTAGCAAGTCTAAAAAACGGTTGTAGGTATGATCTTCTTCGATGGAAAATCTGGCAGTGCGTGTTCAGTTTCAGTTTTTGAAAGGGCTTCAGTGTAAGACGGATGGACTCGAATGGCTTATAGCGAAGCTATAAACCTATCAGCCATCTCGAGAGCGACAAGCAGGAGCAGGAGATCGGGATATCATTATATCAGGGCCATAAACGGAGGACTGTAGTAGGATTATTAGTATCGATCGAGATGGTTTGAACTTTCCAATCTAAAGGAAGGGACGTTGTGGGAGTTACAAATCGATATGTAAGTTCGTAAATATTGTTTACGCGTTTGACGACTTAATTCGTAGATTTTTTGCTTTAGCTGCTTTTAAAAATAACATCTTGATTATGAAACGTTCCGTTACTATTCTGGGTGCGGGTCTTGGGCTCCGTGTTGGCTTTGTGCGCACTCCTTGGGACCACCAAGGGGTTGCCGACGCCGCCGAGAAGAATGCGGGAGTGCAAGTTCCGCATGCCTGAGAGATCGACTACTTCTGGAAAAGCAAAAGGTCATCAACAGCGGAAATCGGTTATTAAAAGGAGAAAGAGGGATAGCTTTGGGATGAAAAGGACCCACTCCGCTCGATCATAACGACCAGCTGGAGTTAGTTTTTTGCATTGGGCTTGGAACAGCTCATTTATGCTATTGGGTAATCGATCACTGGCCGAACCGTATAAATAATCAAAGCCGGGCCAGGTAAAACGATCCATAAGGGAATGGAGCAAAAGGAAATATCACAAGAAAAGTGTGTGTATCTAAACGTTCAAAAGATGGGCAATCCTGCGTTTCAGCACTTAGGAAAAAATGGAGAAGCCATCTATTCGGTCTTGAGCCGTGGATGAAGTGCTGAATCACAACCTTAATGGTGCGGAGTTGAAGTCACCTAGTTAACAAACCGGAGTAGGGAGCTGTTTTAAAAGATCAGCTAAGTCGACCTTAGTAAATTCACAACTTGGAGCCAAGTAGATTGAACATATAGTAAGGTCGGTGGACAAGTGAATTCGTGCCGCTACTGCATGAAGTTTGGTTTGGAGAGGGACTGGGGAATAGGAGACAGATTTGTGAA
>JABUQX010095433.1:0-2500 GCA_015478945.1 Trachelipus rathkii
AAAAAGAGAAGATATGAGAAAGAATTCCGAAGTCATTATCAGTTGCAAAATATTTATTTTTTTCACCGACTGATTATCTACGAATAATTTTAGTTCTTTCAAAATTATTGCAGAGAATTGATTCTTCAGGGACATTTTAAACTTATAATCTACTTTTATCATCTATGAAAGTGATAAAATATTTATGATTTCCGAGTGATGGAATTCGAAACGGTCCACATATATCGGAATGAACAATTTCCAAAAGTTTTGTACTTTCGCGATGAGACTTTTTAAAAGGCAATTGAGTCATTTTATTTTTTACGCATGTTTCACAGTTAGGCATATCAGAAGTTTTAAATACTAATTCCGTGCACCAATATTTAATTTAATATTTAATATTTAATATTTTAATATTTAAATGACCAAATCTGCGATGCCAAATCTCTATATCAGAAGATATAATTTCATACTACTGAACTTTTTCTTGCAAATAATATAGGTTATCTTTTCTATTAGCTATCAATAAAAGTTTTCCGTCTTTACCATATATTTTTGCATTATCTTGTGAAAAAACAACTTTGCATCCTTTATCGGTCATCTTTGAGACAGATAGTAAATTAGTATGTAAATTTGGCACGTAAAGAGCTTCGTTTATATTAACGTTTTTAATTTCTCTTCCTAGTTGACTTTTTATATTAATACTGCCTGTACCATTTATAAAAGTTTCAGAAGAGTCTGCTAACCTAATTTTCTTATCTTTAGTAGTACTTAATTCGGTAAAATACTTATCTTTTGAACACATATGCGCAGTTGATCCGCTATCTAAACACCATTTCACGGAGACATTTTCATCGGTGCTCGCAGATAAAACCACGTGATTGCTATTTTCTTCAGGTTCGTTTCTTGACAATTTAGTTCTACACTTTGATGCTATATGCCCAAATAAGTTGCATTTGTAACATCTGACATGTGATTTCCACATAGGTCGCTTTTCGTGACTATTTTTCTTAAAATTTGTCTTCGTGGTTGCCATAGCATCCA
This sequence comes from Trachelipus rathkii, assembly GCA_015478945.1. Classification (NCBI taxonomy): domain Eukaryota; kingdom Metazoa; phylum Arthropoda; class Malacostraca; order Isopoda; family Trachelipodidae; genus Trachelipus; species Trachelipus rathkii. Next base: position 1,024 of record JABUQX010095433.1, read on the forward strand.
TCTTAGTAGTAGTAGAATCTTGATGTCTAATCTTACTCTCTTCCATAATTTTCACTCGTAAGATTTCGACGTCAGGCAATTCGTCTCGACTTTCCATTGCGCATCTGAAGTTACTGTATTCATCAGGCAAACTATATAATAATAGTATACTCAACATATCACCATGAATATCAATTTTCAACTCACGCAATTTACTCACGGCGTCGAAGAAACTATCCAAGTAACCTTTTACATCTTCATCGGCTTTTAGCTTACTCAGAGTTAGTTGTTTAAGCAACATTGCCTTACGCGCAGGATTCTTTGATTGATAAATACCTTTTAATTTTTCCCAAACTTGATTTGAAGATTTACAATCTTTAATTTGTTTCAACTCCGATGGGTGAATTATAAGTATTAATTCTGACTTAGCTTTACGATCGAACGCATCCCATTGTGTAGCTTCTGATGAATTTTCTGGTCTTTTCTTTTCATCGCTGACGTATTCCCATAAATCGCTTCTAATTAATAAAGCTTGCGCTTGAATACACCAAGTATCATAATTATCCTTTCGTAGGGGTTCGATACGTATTCCTGTAGAACTTGCCATGATACAGTTTTATTTCTGTACCCGATGTTTGTTTTAGTATCGCAACTTAACTTGATCAATCTTTAATAAGTAGCAACGAAGTAGCAATGAAGTAGCAAAGCAGCAACGTAGTAATTTAGTAACTAACTAACTACGCTCTGCTACCATGCTAGAAGTCCAAATATCGTAGCTCACTTTGCTTACCCAATCGCTAGATAACATAGAAAGGGTTACGAATACTTTAGTTACAAACACCATTTAATATGTACAAACACATAATAACACAAGTCCATTATTAGATTGGAATAGCAAGTAAGTATATTAATAAGATAAAATAGAATACAATGATATGAACAATACAATCTTAGATATAACCTTCGGAGGTACCAACTCTTCTGCATAACGCGACGATGTGTAATACCAGTCATGATGACGTACTCTTCAACAATTATTATTATTATTATTATTATTATTATTATTATTATTATTATTATTATTATTATTATTATTATTATTATTATTATTATTATTATTATTATTATTATTATTATTATTATATTATTATTATTATTATTATAATATTATTATTATTATTATTATATTATTATTATATTATTATTATTATATTATTAATTATTATTTATTAATTATTATATTATTATTATTATTATTTTATTATTATTATTAAATTATTATTATCATTATTAATTTATTATTATTATTATTATTATTATTATTATTATTATTATTATTATTATTATTATTATTATTATTATTATTATTATTATTATATTATTATTATTATTCTTATTTTATTATTATTAATTATTATTATTATTATTATAATTATTAATTTAATTATTATTATTATCTATTATTATTATATTATTATTATTAGTTTATTATTATTAT
>JABUQX010095433.1:7500-17500 GCA_015478945.1 Trachelipus rathkii
ATAAGTATCGAGTTTCAAAGCAGTGAATCGAAGCAGGAAACTTAACCCAACTGTAACGAAATCCTTTTTTTCTGGGGTGTCGGATCTGACTAGTGGTTTAACCTCTTTGTACATTGTCTAACAGTGACGCTGTTGTCGATGGTTCGAGTCCTGGCGCGAGTGAAAGTTTTCTTCGTTATTATTAATGCAAATTTGTCGCAACAAGCATGTTGTGCCCATGTCGGCGTGGCCTGAATTTGGTTGGTTGCTCCTGTTACACAGGAGAAAACTAACAGAATTACCGTGTAGCCCCAGCAGGGGTTCTAACCACCCTTCTATGGATTTGAATAAATGTCGAGTTTCAAAGCAGTGATATCGAAGCAAAAAATTTGAAAATCCGAGATGCTTTTTTTTCTGGGGAGGCGGATCGCAAAATAGTGGTAGAGCCCTCCTGTATCATTGTCTAACGGCGACCTTGTCCGATGGTTTTCGAGTCCTGGCGCGATGAAATTTTCTTCGTCTCATTATTGCAAATTTATCGCACAAGAATAATGTTCCCATGTCGGCGTGGCCTGACTTTGGTTGGTTGCCTGTAACACAGGAGCAAACTAGCAGAATGCTGTGTAGCCCTAGTAGGGTTTAAAAAGCACCCTTCTATGGATTTAAATAAGTACCGTTTCAAAGTAGTGATATCGAAGCAGGAGACTTGAAAAACTGTTTCGAGAACCTTCTTTTTCTGGAGTGGCAGATTGGACTAGTGGTAGAGCCTGCCTGTACATTGTCTAACGGCGACTGTTGTCGATGGTTCGAGTTCTGGCGCGAAGTGAAAATTTTCATCCGTCTATTATTGCAAATTTTATCGCAAACAAGCATGCTTGTGCTCCATGTCCGGCGTGGCTTGCTTTGTTGGTTGCCCTGTAACCACAGAGCAACCCATCAAAAATGCCGTTGTAGCAGCAGAAGTTCTATATCTAATACTTTATATCTGTACCTCTTATTCCAGCCATAGTCCCTCACTACCAATGCATTAGCACAGGTAAATAAGCATACCGTCATGTAACCCTAGCACACTGCAAAGACTTATTCCTTTGCATCCACTAAGGATTTAATTGCACCAGCCATCTTCTTACCATTCACAACTTTCATACTACAATCTGCATCATCCGTTCCGTTTTCATCCACCATATATCCTAAATATTTTAACTCAGACATTTGTTCGCAGCTGCTCACCTCTAACATAACTTTACACAGAGAACTATCCTCACTCAAAACGATAACCTTACTCTATTCTACGTTTACTTTCAAATCCCTCCTTTTACACACCTGCCAAATCTCTCTCTACTAATCCCCTCAAAGGTATTTCAGATTCGCCACACTAAACTAAATCATCCGCATATAATAGGTAGGGCACCCTCCACTCTCTTTCATTCTCCATTACTCTAACACCATCCCTTGCTACCTCACCCCACCTCTGATTCTTTCATAACCAATCCATATACATATATATATATATATATATATATATATATATATATATCATATATATATATATATATATATATATATATAATATATATATAATATATATATATAATATATGTATATATATATTATATATATATATAATATATTATATATATATATATTATATATATATATATATATTTATTTTCATTGAATCATTCAAGCCTTTGATATATTTCTTTTACAACCCAAAAGAAAAATAATAATTTATTTTTCTCACGGCATCCGGCTCCAACTTCGACTATAGTTTCTGCACTGTTTGAAAATTGTTCGCAGCACTTCTTTTGGCAATAAATTTTTCACAGTACAAAATATTTTTTTATTAAAATTTATTTATAAATCCGGTTCCGTTTCATACTCCGGCTACGGCTCCAGATCCGGCGCTGGATCCGACTAAGGTTTCTGCACTATTTGAAAATTGTTTAAGCACGTCTTCTGGCAATAAATTTTTCACCAAAAAAAAATATTTATAGGAACAAAATTATACCCAGAATCCGGCTCCGTTTCCAACTCCGGATCCGGATCCAACTAAGGTTTCTGCACTATTTGAACATTGTTCAGCACGTCTTCCGTGCGACTAAGGTTTTTGAACTATTTGAAAATTAGTCAGCAAGTCTTCTGGCAATACATTTTTCAACTAAAAAATATTTCTTGAAAAATATTTATAAGCAAGATCCGGCTCCGGCTCCGACTCCGGATCCTGCTCCGGATCCGGATCCATCAAAGGTTCCTGCACTATTTGAAAATTGTTCAGCACATCTTCTTCCAATAAATTTTTCACCTAAAAAAATATTTCTTAAAAAAAATTCATACCCAGGACGCCGGCCTCCGGGTTCGGCTCCGGATCCGGCTCCGGATCCGACTAAAGTTTCTGTACTAATTGAAAATTGTTCAACCACGTTTCTTGAAAAAAAAATTTTTCGCCTAAAAAGATAGTTTTTTGAAAGAAATTAATACCCAGGATCCGGCTCCGGCTCCCGTTCCGCTCCGTCTCCGGCTCCGGCTCCGACACGGGCTCCGAGTTCGGCTTCGGCTTTGGATCTGACTAAGGTTTCTGCACTATTTGAAAATTGTTCAGCACTCTTCTATCAATAAATTTTTCACAAAAAAATATTTTTCGAAAAAATCATACTCCGGCTCCGACTTCGACTCCGGCTCCGACTCCGGATCCGATTTAAGATTCTGCACTATTTGAAAAATTGTTCAGCAAGTCTTACTGGAATAAATTAATTCACTAAGAAAATTACTTTGGAAAAAATTTATACCAAAGGGATAAGGCTCGAATTCTGGAATCGGATCCGGACCGACTAAAGGTTTCTGGGCACTATTGAAATTTGTTCAGTATTTTCTGGCATTAAATTTTTCACCTAAAAAAAATATATTTTTTTTGTAAAAAATTTATACTCCGGCTCCGGCTCTGACTCCAGCTCCGGCTCCTACTCATCTCCGACTTTCACTTTCGCTCCGGATCTGACTAAAGGTTTATGACTATTGACAAATTGTTGCAGTAGCGTGGTCTTTTTCCTGGCAATAAAGTTTTTCAAAACGTAAAAATATTTTTTTAAAAAAAATTCATAACCCAGGATCCGGCTTCCGGTTCCGGATCTGGGATACCGACAAAAGGTTTTCTGAAACTATTGCCAAAATTGTTAAGCCACGTCTTCTATCAATAAAATTTTCACCTAAAAAAAATATTTTTCCGAAAAAAATTAAAACTCTGGCTCCGACTTCATCTCCGACTTTGAATCCGGCTCCGCCGGCTCCGACTCCAAATCCGGATCCGAATTAAGGATTCTGCACTATTTGAAAATAATTCACCAGTCTTCTGGCTTATAATTTTTCATCTAAGAAAATTATTTCTTGAAAAAATTTATACCCAGGATCCATCTCCGAATCCGGCTCCGGATCCGGATCCGGATCCGGCCTGACTAAGGTTTCTTCACTATTTGAAAATTGGTTCAGTTGCGTCTTCTGGCAATTACATTTTCACCTAAAAAAATTTAGGAAAAAAATTCATACCCAGGTTCCGGCTCGGCCTCCGGCTCGGCTCCGGCTCGACTTCAGCCTTCGCTCCGGATCTGACTAAGGTTTCTGGCAACTATTTGAAGTTGCTTAGCAGCGACTTCTGGCCAAAATATTTTTCAATCTAAAAAAATATTCTTCTGAAAAAAAATTTATACTATTGCACCGGCTCTGACTCTGGCTCCGACTTCGACTCCGGCTCCGACTCCGGATCCGGATCCGACTAGGGATTCTGCACTATTTGAAACCTGTTCAGCACGTCTTCTGGCAATAAATTTTTCATCTAAAAAAATATTTTTTTCAAAAAAAAAATTTATACCCAGAATCCGGCTCCGAATCCGGCTCCCGCTCCGGATCCGGATCCAACTAAGGTTTCTGCACTATTTGAAAATTGTTCAGCACTTCTTCTGGCAATAAATTTTTCACCTAAAAAAAATTTCTTTCGAAAAAAAAATCAAACTACGGCACCGGCTCTGACTTCGGCTCCGACTTTGAATCCGGCTCCGACTCCGGATCCGGATCCGACTAAGGTTTCTGTACTATTTGAAAATTGTTCAGTACGTCTTCTGGCATTAAATTTTTCACCTAAAAATATATTTTTAGAAAAAAAATTCATACCCAGGATCCGGCTCCGGCTCCGGCTCCGGCTCCGGCTCCGGCTCCGGCTCTCGGCTCCAGCTCCAACTTCGGCTTCAGCTCCGGATCCGAATAAGGTTTCTGCACTATTTGAAAATTGTTCAGCAGATCTTCTAAAAAAATATTCTTCGAAAAAAAATCATACTCCGGCTCCGGCTCCGGCTCCGGCTCCGGCTCCGGCTCCGGCTCCGGCTCCGACTTCGGCTCTGACTTCGGATCCGGATCCGGATCCGGATCCGACTAAGGATTCTGTACTATTTGAAAATTGTTCAGCACATCTTCTGCCAATAAATTTTTCATCTAAAAAAAATTATTTCATGAAAAAAAATATATCCAGGCTCCGGCTCCGGCTCCGGCTCCGGCTCCGGCTCCGGCTCCGGCTCCATTTATTTGACTGAGTAAAATCCGAAAAATGAGCTAGAGGTTGAGAATATGAAAAAAAATTAGATTTTCTATAATTATAAATAAAACATTTTTTGATCCTAAACCTGGAATTGCAATTTTGACTGGAATTGAAATTTTTTAGTTCGACACCTCTCTAAATAAATTTCTGTATCTAAAAAACTATTTAGAATTTTTAAAAAATAATTACACCATGATGTTCAGGAGGAATTTTTCTACTAATTTAGATAATAAAAAAAAAATGTGAAAATTTTGATTTTGCCTTCAAAAAGTAGGGGGTCCAGTTATGAAGTCTCCCCTTAAACGTTTACAAAAAGACGTGATCGTTTTTTTTTTTTTAATTTATTTATTTATTTAATTTTTAATGTTGAGTTTGAAAAAAATTCAGATATGCAATTGGTTCTAAAAATTAAAATCGTTCTTAATGCTAAGTTTTTAGATTTGATTTTTTTTTCATGAAAAGTTTTTGAAATCAAGAAAGACAAAGCTGCACGTCTCCACCATTAAATCAGGTAATCATTAGATCAGGTACAGTAATAAGGAACAAAATCTATGCCAACATTTCTTGTTAAAAAAATTCGTTCTAAATAATAATAAAAAAAAACTGTAAAATGTTAAAATAATTTACAATTATTAAAAGAAATATATAAAGAAAAAACCAATAAACTGTTGTAAAAAATAGATTCTTTTTACATATATATATATATATAATATATATATATATATATAAAAAAAAATATATATATAATATATATATATATTATATATATATATATATATATATATATATATATATATATATATATATATATATATATATATAAGTATAATATAAGATGTATGTGTGTATATATATGTATGTATATGTTCGTAGTATTTAATATGTATATATATATATATATATATATATATTCTATATATAAAATATATATATATATATACTATATATAATATATATATAAATATATATATATATATATATATATATATATATATATGTATATATACTATATTATACAATATAAATCTTTATATATGTATTTATATATATATTTTTATTATATATATATATATATATATATATATAATATATATATATATATATATATATATATATATATATATATATTATATATAAAACTATATATATATATATATATAATACTATATATATATAATTTATATATATATAATATTATATATATTATATATATATATATATCTATATATAGTATATATATATATATATATATATATATATATATATATATTCTTAAACCATATAAAACATTTTTCAGAAAATATTTTTTTATATATTTTGTTTTTTAAAATTGTATTATTTTATTTTTCCTATTAATAATAAAAAATATTTAAAATCAGTCAAAATCATCAATAAAACACAAATGTGGAAAAACTTTCAAAACAATTCTTTCTTTTTGGTTAAAAGTTTTTAAAAAAACAAAAAGTTTAAAACAAGTTCAAAACAAGCTTAAACAAGTTTAAAATAATATTTATAATTATATTTATTGTTATTCAAGGTAGTTGAAAGGGTAATTTATTCTCCTTGCATTTATAATGTATTGCAAGAAAGCCTCTGTAGCCTTATGAACTATATATATATATATATATATATATATATATATATATATAGTATATAATATATAATATTATATATATATATCATATATATATATATATATATACATGGGCGTCGCCAGCTTCCAACCTAGGGGGGGCAGCTTAAAATTTTTTAAAGCTTTTATATATATATATATATATATATATATATATATATATATATATATATATATATATATATATATATATATATATATATATATATATATATATATATATATATATATATATAAAAGAAAGAAGACATAAAACTAGAAACATTTGTATGGATAATTAAATGATTAATATTTAAAAAAAATTATTTTATTAAAACAATAGAATATCAAATACAATATCCAATGATGGAAAATTCACAATATAGAGCAGTTGCAAAATTGATATTATTAAAAAAGTAATTTCCTTGGGTTCAAAGCAAATTTATCAACTACTGTTTGAATAAAATAATCATAATTGTCAAACACAAATTTTCTGTGTACATTCATCATAGCATGTCCGTTTAACCTGTCGTCTTCCATAGTACTTCGCAGCCAAGTCTTGATCCTTAGCAGAGTACTGAAAGAGTGTTCTACTGTACTGGTGGTGCATGGTTGGGCGAGTAGTATCGTCAAAGCCTTTTTCGTCGACGGAAAGAAAGGTTCAGTCTCCTTTAAGACTTGGGAGACAACAAGATCTTTTTGTTCTTCACTACTCAGTTTCTTGTCCTTCCAAATTTTGTACCAAAGTTCTAGTTCTTCTTCTATGCCTTCTAAGTGGTAAAAACTATAAAATGAAGCTGTCTTTTCCTTTAACTCATCGATTGTTATGAGAAGCATGTGGAAAGGATGTAGATATGTCAATGCATAAGCAGGTGTATTTTCAGTAGAAAACCGTAATTCCAAATAAGAAGTTATAAAATCCAGATACGGAGTTATTAAGGATCTTTTCCAGAACTCCGTGGGATTTGTTGCTGGATGGTTACTGCGGTGCTGCTGCCTACCAAAAAATCCGTGGTATATTCAGATCAAGTCCCAGTTGCTCGGCGATTTCATTAACTTCTTTTAACACTTGATCGATGATTTTTTTCTTCACCTTTCCGATGGCTCCTAATCATTTCCACAATATGTTGAATGTGCTGCGAGGTTTTGACGATATCCAAGGTCTTAGATTGGAAAGCATTTACAAATGGCTCTAACATCGCAGAGTATTTCGCGATCAATATCATAGCCATGATGAATGACGACTTACAAGCCCGCTGATGCAACTGAAAAGCGCTTTTTCTTGTGGCGGTATTTCCTTCAATGGAAAGGATTTCTAATGCTTGCATCATTCGTACAAAGTGTTCCTTAAACACTCTGATGCACTTGTGTTGTTCAGACCATCTGGTCTGGCATAGGCTTGGGATGTTTGGCATTAATTTTTTCTCAAGACTGTCTAAAAACGTAATAATGCCCTTTATAGTTCCCACAGTATTGCGATTTTCTGGTATTGTGTTCAAAATCAATTAATACAAAATTTGTTTGTGTGAAGACCAATGAAAGAACAATGCTTTTTTTATACTTTTTCCTCAATATGCTTGACATTACCTTCTTCTTTGCCAGACATCGTAGAACAGCCATCGAAACCCAAGCGCTTTCAGTTCTACAAAGCCAATAAATGCCTCTTTGACTTCATCGGACTCTTTGTCGAAATAGCGCAACCTTATGGATAATTGTTCCTTTCCAGAAATATCAGCGGTTTCATCTGCTAGTAAGCTATACTTGCACGCTTCCTTTACCTTATTAACGATGCTTTCTTATAGTAGTACCACATAAGAGAAATTGATTTTATCTGAATCTGAGCTGATTTTGGTAAATGTGGCATTTTTTCTTTTCGCTTTTCAAAATGGTTTTTTCATGTCTAATCTCGCGGTATCTATTCGTAAGCGGCACAAATTTTGCAACACTCCCTCATCATGATGCTTACCCCGAAATGGTAAATCGCGCGTACAAGAAAATGTCATAGATGAAATTATTGAGGATAATATTTTTTTTTAATTTTCTTACTAAGCCCTTGCTAGAATGCTTGTTAATTTGGATGTCTACCGCCACGTCCTGTAGGAACAATTTTGCAGCTTCAACAGCAAGTTTTTAATACCACTTCTGTGTTTGTATGTTCCTTACAAACCACATGAACATCTTTATATTTAGTGAAAGGTCTTATTATTAAAGAGCCTAGGACCCCTCTGACCGAATTTGGTGGAAATAAAATACAAAACTTGCAAAATGCTCCCTTTAGGCGCCTGGAGTATGTCAGTCAAGGTGAATATGTCTCCAACCATTCATAATTGAATTTCCTCTTTAAGTGGGTAGCATCTTCCAAAAAATTATAGGTCTTAGGTGGAATCCAACACTCTTTCAGTAAATGTTTCTTTTTCTCAGTCGAAAACATAGATGAATGTCCAACGTATCTACCAATGTGATTTTCGTGACTGTCATCTACTGAAACGCTAGCTCCGAAATCTGGACCCATATCTTGACTCGTCGAGGTGCTGGGCCTGGGTGTGGGTTCTTCATCATGCGAAATATGCGAAGTAGGAGGGATTGCCTCTTGTGTAGTCTTAGTTGACTTATTGGTATTTTCTTCGTTTTCACCGCTACCATTTCCATTTTTATTTGAGTTCTTTTCTTTTTAAATTTATACAAAAAAATATATATATATATATATATATATATATATATATATATATATATATTTTAACTCTATATAGATTATATATATATAGTATATTATATTTTATATATTATATATATATAAATATATATATATATATATATATATATATATATATATATATATATATATATATATATATATATATATATATATATATATATATATATATATATATATATATATATATATATATATATATATATAATATATATATATATACGCGAATTGACTATATAATGAAATTACTTTTGCGGAAAGGAGGAGGAGGCCGTTGATTTGATGGAAAAGAACAATCTGGATGTGTTGGGGGTTTGTGAGGTGAGGTACCGAGGAAGTGGAACTAAGAGATTACATAACGACTATGTAATGATCTACAAGGGGAGAGAGGAAGAGAGAAGGCACGGAGTAGCGATCATCATGAAACCGGAACTCTATAGAAATGTAATGGAAACTTTGTTAATAAATGAAAGAATAATTGCGATAACGTTGAAGATGGAAGGAGAAACATTGAGCTTAATCTAAGTGTATGCGCCGCACCAGGGACGACCAGTTGAGGAAAAAATGGAATTCAGGGAAGCTCTCCAACAGACTTATGACGCGGTGAGAGGAGAAAAGAAAATTATAATGGGGGATATGAACGTTCATGTTGGAACCCGTAGAGAAGGAGAGGAGATGGTACTAGGGATTCATGGAATAGGGGAGAGAAACGTTGATGGGGAGTACCTGATCGACTTTGCGATGAGAAACAACATGGCTGTTATGAATAAATTCTTCAAACATGAAGAAAGCAAAAAATGGACGTGGTATAGGTGGAGTGCGGAGGAACAGAGATACACGGAAAAATCAATGATTGACATGATGCTAGCTAGCGATAAGAGGATGTTTGAAGATGTGAAAAGCTTACCCACGATTTCACTAGATTCAGACCATAGAATGGTAATGGGTAAACTGATTTGGAAAAAAAAGGAGAAAACCAAGGAAGATAACAAAAGAGAGATACTGTTTGGAAAAGCTGAGGGTGGATGGTGTGGTAGAGCTGTTTAATGAAAAACTCACGCAAGAATTCGAAGGGACAGAAGAACAAGAAACGACGGAGGAGAGTTGGAAG
>JABUQX010095433.1:25000-33658 GCA_015478945.1 Trachelipus rathkii
CCGTATCTCTATACCCATTCCATTCACCGTGACTGCTTTATCTGTCTGTGCTCTCCAAGGAGGTATTCCCAATCCCCTATACCATAGTTTTCATTGAATCTATTTTCAAATTCGCCTTTCACTATATATATATAATATATATATATATATAATATATTATATATATATATTATATATATATATATATATATATATATATATATATATATATATATATATATATGCTCTTGTACTCTTCTGGAAGGTTTCACAGGTATCCTGAACCCCTTGGGCCTTCTTTAAGGAATGGTCGCCACATGTCATTTTATACTACTACTTAGCCATTGTATATGCACAGACGTTTGCGCATACATGTATATGCATCTGCGCTGCGCTAACATCTTCTAATCCTTTCTGATGCGAATCAAATCCCACCCACAGAATGACAAAAGGAAGTTGTTGGGAATTTTAAAAAATGTGACCCCCCTACTACCCAGTCACTTAACCGAAACTGAACTGACCCCGTAGCCCACTCTTAAAGAACTGTATTGAACTTAACTATTGGGCTTCCGTCTGAATGCCGCTTTAAATATAAACAAAAATTGTTAATTATATATAAATCATTTATTTAAATGCATAGCACAAATTTTGAAATAGCTATTTCCAATTATTAAAAGTTTAGAAAAAGAGCATCTCGGACTTTTTGCATTTTATATCTATGCAATTTTATATATATATAATATATAAATTATATAATATATATATATATATATTATATATATAATATATATTATATATATAATATATATATATTATATATATATATATATAATAATATATAGTTATAGCAACGAGAGAGAGAGAGAGTAAAATCGCTATCATCATACACACACTCATACATATAAACATACTTACACACTCACACATACACACACACACACACACACACACACCCGTTACGCTACTTATACACACACACACACACCCGCTAGGGCTACTTTATCACACACACATACACGCCACTCATAGACACCTACACTCCATCTGCACCTAACACATTCAGGAGAGAGGGAGAGTGTAGGAGACATACAACCCGCCCTATATACACACACCCACCCTTACCGACCCTGCCATGGATACATACACCAACCCTAGCTCACACCTACACCCACGTCCTACACACACACTATGACACTTATGCACACACGCACACCCGCTAGGCTATTTATACACACACACACACATACGCTAGGCTTTTTATACACACATACACCTACCCATAGGCACTTACGCTCACACCTATACCTACACACACAAACACACATACCTAGACACATACACCCACCCTTGATACATATACCAGCCGTAGCTCACACCTACACCTACACACACACACACACACACACACACACATATATATAGTAGTAGTATATATATATATATATATATATTATATAATATATATATATATATATATATCATATATATATATATATTATAGACCTTTTACTTAAAATAAAAATGAGTCATGTATCAGGGAACGGTATCCAGAGGAGCGTTTGGGGGTAAAGCTCCATCAGCGACTAATTCACAATTGATGAGTCGAGTACTGAGGCCATGTAGTTACACTCTAAAACCAGGAAAAGCTGACCAATAACATTAAAAATTAGAAATCTATTTAAGAAGTTATACCAATATAAATAATGAAAAAGAATGAGGAATTGCATGTAAGAAGAAAAAATCCAGAGTGTCTGATATATAATCATTTTTATTTTACTACAACTGTACGAATTTTATTAAAACATTAACATTACATACCTTAAAGCATAAAATCAGTAAAATCAATAGAGGGTTACATAGCACAAAGGGGTTAGTATGCCTTTTGTTTTATCTGTTTTTAACTGCCTTTAACTCATGTTTTTACTGCTTTAACCTCCCACATTGTTTTTTACTGCTTTAAAACTCAATATATTATTAACATTACATACCTAAAAAGCAGTAAATCAGTAAAATCAATGAGGTGTTTACATAGCACCAAGGGGATTAGTATGTTTTTGTTCTGTACTGTTTTACTGCTTTAACTCAATTTTTATTGCTTTAACTCATATGTTTTTACTGCTTTAACTCATATTATTTAATTAATCAATTACATACTTAAAGCAGTAAATCAGTAAATCAAATAGTGTTGACACTTAACACCAAGAGGGGTTTAGTATGCTTTTGTTTTACTGCTTTATACTGCTTTAACTCATGTTTAACTGCTTTAACTCATGTTTTACTGCTTTAACTCATTGTTTTACTGCTTTAACTCATGTTTACTGCTTTAACTCATGTTTTTACTGCTTTAACTCGTATGTTTTACTGCTTTAACTTCTATGTTTTTACTGCTTTTAACTCATATATTTTAATTAACATTATTTTTTTATTTTTGTTTTAATACTTTTATTTTATTTTTAAATTATTATTTTTATTTATTTTTTATTATTATTTTTATTATTTTTTTTTTTTTATTTTTTTTATTTTATTTTTATTTACTTTTTACCTTTTGTTATTATTATTTAGAACACTACACCCATTCACTATGACACTTATACAAACATTCACTATGACACTACATTTACCATAGACACTTACATTTTACCATAGACACACACACACACACACGACACACACACACACACAACACCTTCACTTATACACACATTCCTATGACACTTATACACACATTCACTATGACACTTACATTTACCCATAGACACTTACATTTACACTTACAAACACACACACACACACACACACACACTCACACAACTCACACACAGATTTACTTACACTCACACAGATTTACTTACACTCACACACAGATTTACTTACACACGCACACTCACTTACACATATAACGTATAATTTATTAAAACATTTTATGTTTTAATTAAACACGTACATTTATATTACTCATTCAAATATAACTAAAATTATTTCAAAGTTTCTTAAAACTTCTATAATAAATCAATCATTATCTTTGAACAAAGAATTTATTATTAACTCGTTACTACTTTTTGTTTATACATTTTATAAACTATCAAGTTTTTAAAATAACTTTTACTAAAATTTTATGAATTTTTATTAAAAACATATTTACGTAGGGCCGGCCCTTAAGCAATAAATCAGTAAAATCATAGGGTCAGCCCCCTAGCACCCCTCATACACCCAAGCTAAAGCAAGTTAAGCTCCCAAAGAACTTACCGCTTTATGCAAACACATCTTTTTAGCCATGTAATGAGTATAAAAATAAAAAAAAAAGTTCTTCTCTGCTAACATAACATGTATTTTATTAAAATCTTTCTAAGTTCTTATTTAAAAATAACAATTATTCACTTAAATTTATATTATTCGCTCGATGTTAACTAAAAATATTTCAATTTTTTTTTAAAAAAATTCAGAATTTTCTTTATTAATTATTATTATTATTATTATCTATGTACAATGACAATCCAACACGAGCGAAAACACAACAACCCGCACTCCTTACAGATATGAAACTGACCTCTCTCTGTAAAATGTGTTGGAATAACTACTTTAGGCCTAAATTTAGGATAATCCTTTTTGTAGCCCGGGGCGATTTAGGCCTAATTCCAGGTCAAAATATATTTCAAACTGACCCTTTTCTGTAAAATGTGGTGCAATAACTACGTTAGGCCTAAATTTAGGCCTAATTTAGGATAAGCCTTTTTGTAGACGGGCTAATTTAATCCTAATACCAGGTCAAAAGGTAATTCCAGTATAGACAAGAAACATTGTTATTATTATTATTTTTATAAATATATTTCAAACTGAAACATGCTGGATCGGTAAGATCCTTTAAGCAGGTAAGAAGGAAATGTTTTCCTTACTTGTGATTTGTCGGAGTAATCCTTATCTCTATATGACCTCGTATGTGATTGGTCGAGAATTATTTTATCGTCTTTTGCAATAACCATATAAAGTAATTTGTAATTGATGAGGTGCAGCTTTATTATCTTTTAGACCCCAACTCATTTTAAAATCATAAAAGTCATTTTAGCTGTTAAGCGGTGCACAAGTTATCTGATCTGTAATTAAAAGTGTTTTATTTTTTACTAAGTGTAATCATATTTATAATAAATACTTACATTGAGGAATAATTATTAATTCACTAGAATTAGATAATAATTAATTTCAGCTAGATTTTATAGTAGATCACGGGAAGCAAAACGCAAGAGCGCCCGCAAGCGCGCCCCGGTGCGGAACCGACGCATGAACCCGCCGGCATAATATTACTACGCGGTCGCGAAATATGGAGCGTTGTATTTTCAAAAGTTGGTGGGCATACATCCTAGAGGATGATATCTTTTGGGCACCGTCCCATTCAGTATGTATAATATTAGTTTGTGTACTGTATCAAGGTATATTTACGAACCTTATAACATGTGTTCAAGCACATTAGTTTATTTAAAGTCCTGGTATATCAGTGTTTATTACAAACCAAGGGAGATATTCTCGATGGTTGCCGAATGCATACAACATCTGATATAGAAGAGGTATGAACTTACATACCTCTATATATATATATCTATATATATATATATAAAATATATATATATATATATATAAAATATATATATATATATATATATATATATATATATATATATATATATATATATATATATATTCATATATATAATATTATATTTATCAAAATTTACATGAAGTTATTAAGTTTCATATCTCTTCCTATATCAGATGTTGTATGGCATTCGGCACGCATCGAGAAATATCTCCCTTGGTTTTAAAAACCACTGAATACAGACTTTAAATAAACTAATGCCGCTTGAACACATGTTATAAGGTTCGTAAATATACCTTGATACAGTACACAAAACTAATATTATACATACTGAATGGGACGGTGTCCAAAAGATATCAACCTCTAGGATGTATGCCCTACCACTTTGAAATACAACGCGCCATATTTTCGCGACCGCGTAGTAATATTACGCCGGCGGGTTCATGCGTCGGTTCCGCACCGGGTCGCGCTTGCGGGCGCTCTTGCGTTTTGCTTCACGTGATCTACTATAAATCTAGTGAATTAATTATTATCTATTCTAGTGAAATTAATAATTATTCCTCAATGTAAGTATTTATTATAAATATGATATACACTTAGTAAATAACACTTTTAATACAGATCAGATAACATTGTGCACCGCTTAACAGCTAAAATGGCTATGATTTTAAAATGAGTTGGGTCTAAAAGATAATAAAGCACACCTGCTCAAATACAAGTTTAAAGAACAAAGTTAATTTTCAAAAGACGGATAAAATAATTCTCGACCAGTCACATACGAGTCATATAGAGATAAGGATTACTCGACCCAAGTCACAAGTAAGGAAACAGTTTCCTTCTTTACCTTGGCTTAAGGATCTTACGATCCAGATTGTTTCAGTTTGAAATATTTTAATATAAAATTAATAATAATAACAATGATTCTTGTCTATACTGGAATTACTTTTTGACCTGGTATTAGGCTTAAATCAGCATGGATACAAAAAGACTTCCTAAATTTTAGGCCTAAATTTAGGCTAAGCCTAGTTAATGCACCACATTTTACAGAAAAAGGTCAGTTTGAAACATATATTTTGACCTGGAATTGGCCTAAATCGCCCCGGGCTACAAAAAAAGGATTATCCTAAATTAGGACCTAAAGTAGTTATTTCAACACATTTTACCGAAGAGAGAGGTCAGTTTCATATCTGTAAGGAGTGCGGGTTGTTGTGTTCTCGTGATGGATTGTTAATGTACATAGATAATAATATAATAATAGTTTAAAAATAAGGAAAACCCGAATTATTTAAAAAAACTTTGAGAATATTTTTAGTTAACATCGAGCGAATATATTAAAATAAAGTGAATAATTGTTATTTTTTAAATAGAACTTAGAAAGATTTTAATAAAATACATGTTATGTAAGCAGAAGAGAGGAACTTATTTTGTTATTTTTATACTTATTACATGGGCTAAAGATGATGTAAAGCAGTAGGTCAATAGAACAAACGTGGCATAGCTTGGTGTAGAGGGTGCTAGGGGCTGACATTTACTGATTTTACTGATTTATTGCTTTAAGCTGTACGATAAATATATGTTTTTAATAAAATTTCATAAAATTTTAGTAAAAGTTATTTTAAAACTTGATAGTTATAAAATTTATAAACAAAAAGTATTAACAGTTAATAATAAATTCTTTGTTCAAAGATAATGATTGATTTATTATAGAAGTTTTAAGAAACTTTAAAATAATTTTAGTTATATTTGAATGAGTAATATAAATGTACGTGTTTAATTAAAACATAAAATGTTTTAATAAATTATACGTTATATGTGTAAGTGAGTGTGCGTGTGTAAGTAAATCTGTGTGTGAGTGTAAGTAAATCTGTGTGAGTGTAAGTAAATCTGCGTGTGTAAGTAAATCTGATGTGGGTGTGTGTGTGTGTGTGTAGTGTAAATGTAAGTGTCTATGGTAAATGTAAGTGTCATAGGGAATGTGTGTATAAGTGTCATAGTGAATGTGTGTATAAGTGTAAGTGTGTGTGTGTGTGTGTGTGTGTGTGTGTGTGTGTGTGTGTGTGTGTGTGTGTAAGTGTAAATGTAAGTGTCTATGGGTAAATGTAAGTGTCATAGTGAATGTGTGTATAAGTGTCATAGTGAATGTGTGAGTGTTCTAAATAATAATAACAATAGGCATGAAGTAAATAACACTAAGTATAATAATAAAAATAAAAATAATAAAAATAATAATAAAAAAAATAATAATAAAAATAAATAAAAAGTATTAAAACAAAATAAAAAACATAATGTTAATAAATATATGAGTTAAAGCAGTAAAACATATGAGTTAAAGCAGTAAAACATATGAGTTAAAGCAGTAAAACCTGAGTTAAAGCAGTAAAACATGAGGTAAAGCAATAACATATGGGTTAAAGCAGTAAAACATGAGTTAAGGCAGTAAAACATGAGTTTTAAAGCAGTAAAGCAGTAAAACAGATATATATATATGGTGTTAGGTCACACTCTATGATATTACTGATTTACTGATATATAAGGTATGTAATGTATAATAAATATTGAGTTAAGCAGTAAGAACTATGAGTTAAAGTAAAAATGGTTAACAGACATAACAGTAAAACAAAACATACTAATCCCCTTTGGTGATATTCTATATTTATTAGATTTACATAGATTTAGAGATATGTTAGTTAATAATTATGAGTTTAGCAGTAAATACATGTGAGTTAAAGCAGTTAAACATGAGTTAAGCAGTAAACAGTAAAAAAAAGACATACTAACGATAATTATATTATATATTGTTTTTAGATTTATATGTATAGTAATAAGTATATAGTATATATATATATTAGTACAGTTGATATATATATTATTTAGACACTAATGAGATTAATTATTATATATATCTCATTCCTCATTTTCTTTTTCATTATTTATATTGGTATAACTTCTTAAATAGATTTCTAATTTTTAATGTTATTGGTCAGCTTTTCCTGGTTTTAGAGTGTAACTACATGGCCTCAGTACTCGACTCATCAATTGTGAATTAGTCGCTGATGGGGCTTTACCCCAAACGCTCCTCTGGATACCGTTCCTGATACATGGACTCATTTTTTATTTAAAGTAAAAGGTGTATATAATATATATATATATATATAATATATATATATATAAATATATATGATAGTATATATATATATATATATATATATATAGTATATATATATCATATATATATACTATATATATTATACTGTGTGTGTGTGTGTGTGTAGGTGTAGGTGGTGAGCTTACGGTGGTAATTGTATCAAGGGTGGGTGGTATGTGTCTAGGTATGTGTGGTTTTGTGCTGTGTAGGTATAGGTGTGAGCGTAAGTGCCTATGGGTGGTGTATGTGTGTATAGAAAGCCCAGCGTATGGTGTGTTGTGTATAAATAGCTAGCGGGTGTGCGTGTGTGCATAAGTGTCATAGTGTGTGTAGACGTGGGTGTAGGGTGTGAGCTAGGGTTGGTGTATGTATCCATGGCAGGGTCGGTAAGGGTGGGTGTGTGTATATAGGGCGGGTGTATGTGTCTAGGCATGTGTGTGTGTAGGTGCAGATGTGAGTGTAAGTGTCTATGGGTGGGTGTATGTGTGTGTTATAAGTAGCTAGCGGTGTGTGTGTGTGTATAAGTAGCGGTAAATCGGGTGTGTGTGGTGTGTGGTGTGTATGTGTGAGTGTGTAAGTATGTTTATATGTATGAGTGTGTGTATGGATGATAGCGATTTTACTCTCTCTCTCTCTCGTTGTATATATATATATATATATATATATATATATATATATATATATATATATATATATATATATATACACATATATATATATTTATTTATATATATATATTATTATATATATATATATATAAATTGATATATATAAAATGCAAAATCGAGATGCGCTTTTTCTAAACTTTTAATATGGAAATAGCTATTTCCAAAATTTGTGCTATGCATAAAAATGATTTATATATAAGTAACATTTGTTTATATATTAAAGGGCATTCAGACGGAGCCCAATTAGTTAAGTTCAATACACTTCCTTAAGAGGCTAC
>JABUQX010095434.1:2500-17500 GCA_015478945.1 Trachelipus rathkii
GAGCTGTTCACGGAGATTACGAATGTAGTTTCAACAAAGCAACTGAATGAACGAAACTACTTTTACATCGACAAGTACTCTGTGTTCTTTTATTCAGTTTACATGTATCTAAATTGTTCATTAGATAAACTATGACTTTAGTTGTAAAAGGAGTTCTAGTTTATTTTGTAAAAAAAAACATGAATTCCTACAAAATGAACTGAAAATTGGAATGAAAAAGTTATTTTATTTGAGTAAAGAATGGTAAGATTTACAAATGTTTGGTACAGAATCAGATATGTAGATAGATAAAACAGCGAAATTTGTTTATAAATTAGATGATTTATTTAATGTTGCCCAAATGAGTGCGCTAAATATCATTAAGACCGAAGAAGAATTGTAATTTTTGTTATTACACCGTAAAAAAGTAAAATGTCTCTTGGCTGACACTGATCACAAATTTAAAGCGGAGTGCAGAAAAACAATAGGAACACACAAATGAAGAGAGAGATAAAAAAAGACATTTGTGATGAATGTGCTTTTGAGAGAAGATTGTGTATTGGGGAAGTGGGGCATTGATTCTAAAGTGTTCGCCGTAGTAGAGGCAGCGGAAGAGGGAGGGGATCTTAAACGATGTACTGTGTGTTCTTGTTAGGTAGTTATGGCATGGGTGGGTAGGGTCAAGAATCTTGGCAGAATTGTATTCCTATCATATCTAGATGATCCTGAATGGGGAAATTTTGTTTCTTTATGAAGGTGATGGATGACGGTGGTTTTCAACAACCTGTAGTTGCTGGTATGTGCGGTATTTTGTATTATTGTAATTTATTTTATTAGTGGATGAGGTTAAGGATACCAGATGTTGATCCAATAGTTAAATTGCAAGTTTTGAGATTATTTAAATTAGTTGACAGTTGTGGCTGTTTCTTAGATGTACTGTATGAGATAGAGTTTCGCAGGACATTTGGTGCTTGATGTTTTTTGAATGTGAGGTGTAAAGGTAAACTATGGTGTCGAAGGTTATTCCGAGTAATTTAGCTGTTTTGTTCAAAGGGATTGATTGCAGTTCTATAAAACCCAAGATGATCAAGTGAGCAAGGTTTATAGATGATATTCTTGGCACGAGCCGACATTCTGGTTGAAAGATAACCAGGCCTTAGGTGATTTGGGATAAATTGAAGTGAGATTTGGGTGGGACGTGGTATTGAACGGTTCTGATATTGGTTTATAGCTTTATGTCATCTGCGTAGATTATTAGTTTTGATTTGGGGAGTTTGGGGGTAGTGGATATCAGCTGTGAAGTATGTTAAACCAGGATAATGGAGATAGGATGGCTCGCCTGGGGGTCTCCATTTCTTAGTTTACTGTTTAGAGATTTGATTGTTGCTGGATACCTGAGCAGTGCGTCCGGATATAAAATTTAGATAGCTATTTTTTGTAATTGTTATGGAAGGGAGAATTTAAAATTTTTTGGGATGAGAATGTGTCTAGGTACTGTGTCGAAGGCTTTACTAATGTCAATCGCCAGGAGTATTGTTCTGTGGGAATGTGTTCTGCTTAACCCGTTTACGATGTTTTGTGAGATATATGTTAGGGCTCTTGAGGCAGAATGGGATTTTTTAAAGCCATGTTGGTGATTTGGGAAGTGAAAATTGAGTTGAATTTTGGATAGTATGGTCTTCTCCATTAGCTTGCATAATGGGGAGATGAGGGATAAGGGTCGGTATGAAGAAGGTAGGTTGAGATCTTTTCTGGTTTTTCCAGTGTGGGGGAGGGGATATAGTTAAAAGACCAGGATTTGTTGAAGATATTTGCAATGATTGATATAACGGTGGGTCCAAATAGTTTTATGCTGTAGGTTTAGAGATGTTTGTCCTGGCAGGAAAGCTTGGGGGAGTTTTTTAGATTTTGATTAAAGTATCGTGGAGTGGGGGGTTGAGTTTTCAATTTTTTCAATTTGCGCATTATTTTCCTATTATTTACGTGGGTAGGTTTGTTGGAGATATTGGAATAGTGTTGTGCAAGGATATTGCAGTGCTGTTTGGGGGAGGGAGGGAATTATTTTGTCCTCTTAAAACTTAATTTGTGGGTGGAGTGCTGTTTGGGGAGTTTTCGAGACGTTTTATTACTTGCCACGTTCTTTTTTCTTCGGGCCTACTCATATTGTCGATTAGGTGTTTCTTGAATTTTTCTGTTTTATGGGTGGAGATGAGATTGGAGATTTGTGTGTTTAAGGAGCTCATTTGTGCAGTCAGATCTGCAGTTTAACTTTTTTGTTGTCGAATTAGATTTCTTTGCTTTATCAAGTTGCAGATTTTATGTGTTAATGAGGGGTTGTAGTGTTTTCCATGGCCTTTTGGTATGTAAAGGTTGGAGGCTTTTAGGACTACTTTGGTGAGATTACCTATGGCTTTATATAGAGAGTGAGAATTACCAATTTCTAGTGGAGGAAGGTGTTATTCGATGTATTGGGTGAATTTCTGCCAGTTTGCCTTTTTTTTTTTGTAAAAGTTGTAGTTATTTTGGGGTTGATTATTTTTGTTGTATTATATGTGATTATTACTGATGGGAGATCAATTTATGTATTCCATGTATTGTTAGTAAAGAGAGATGGAGATTAGAAAGTGATATCAGGAGAGGTTTTGGTTTGGTTTGTTTGGGGAGGGATTTGGGTGGGAAGGTTGTTGTAGTTTAATATATTTAAAGAATCAATTTCATCGAGTATGTGAATTCCTCGTATATCTGAAGGATGTTCTCTGTACCAAGCTGTGTGATGAGCGTTGAAGTCGCCTCCTATTATTAAGTTGTTTATTGTATTGATAAGGTTTAAGTTGGGTTTGTTGTTGTTCTGACAATATTGAGATGTGTGATGGGGGATGTATATGTTTATGTTGTGGGAAATATTATTGATGAGGATAGTAAATGACTGGATGTTAAGGATTAGATCATTTAATAGGTGATAGTTTCGGATGTTGTGTATTGGTAGGATAGATTGGTTTTGATTAATGTTAGTATAGTATGGTTTTCTGGTTGAGAGTCAGAGTAAATAGTCATATTCATAAAATGGTGTTTTTGGGGCATATATATATATATATATATTATATTATATTATATATATATTATATAATATATATATATATATTTATATATATATTATTATTAATATATATATATCTATAGTAATAATATATATATATATATATAATGTTATATATATATATATATATATATTATATACATATATATTGTATTATATATATATATATATATATATATATATATATATATATATATATATAAAAGGGTAAAAATATTTGATAGTACAACCTTTGAAAAAAATTTTAATTGATTCTGAAAGTTTTTCATTTTTTCCAACATAACAATTACAAAAAATAAAAAAAAAAAAAAAATAAAAATAAAAATAAAAAAATAAAAAAAGAAATGAAAAAATTAATATAATATAATAAAAAAATATAAATAAAAAAAATCGGAAAAAATTGTTTCAGTAATTATTGAATGTAAAGTGTTTTTTCCTTTCACAAGCTTCATTAATTTTATTTGGCTCATATATATATATATATATATATATATATATATATATATAGATGTCAAATTTTTACATCCGCGAATCGTATATATATATATATATTATAATATAAATATATATATATATAAAAATGTTTTAAAAAATATATATATATAGAATATAAATAGAAATATATTGTGTATATATATATAATATATATATTATATATATATATATATATATATATTATATATATATATATATATTTATTATATTATATATATATATATATATATATATATGTATATTATATTATATATATATATATATATACTTTATATATATATATATAATATAGTATATTATATATAGTATATATTAAATTATAATTATATATATAATATAAATATATTATAATATAGTATATATATATATATATTTATATATATATATATATTATAATATTTATATATTTTAGTGGATATTATAGGATGTCAAATTTTTACATCCGCGAATGCGGATGTGTGCATATTTTACATTCGTGATGCGGATATTTAGTATGTTCGCACTATTCGCTGATGAGTAGGGTGTTTTCCGTTCCTATATATCAGGCCCATAGGTTCATATATATATATTATATATATATATATTATATATATATATAATTATATATATATATTTATATATATATTATAATATTATAATGTTATATTATTATATATATTATATATAATAAATAAGTAAATATATAAATAAATAATATATTTTATAGTTAAAAATATATATATATATATATATATATATATATATATATATATATATATATATATCTATATATATATACTATATATATATATATATATATATAATATATAATAATATTTATATATATATATATATATATATATATATATATATCTATAATATATATATGATATATAATATAGATAGATAGATATAGATAGATAGAATAGATAGATAGATAGATAGATAGATAGATAGATAGATAGATAGATAGATAGATAGATAGATAGATAGATAGATAGATAGATAGATAGATAGATAGATAGATAGAGAGAGAGAGAGAGAGAGAGAGAGAGAGAGAGAGAGAGAGAGAAGTAGCTCTTTCGAAGGAATAATATTAACTCTTATTGACTATTTGGGGTGTAGGATCCATCCCATGACACTCCAGTGCCCAATGGTTCGCCCCTCTTCAGCTTATATCCTTACTCTTCTTACACAGGAGTAGACTATCCGTATAACATACCATATACACCATAAAATACTACTACTATTAAAGACAGCTCCTTGTTTTTATATACTCCAGCATGTGAGGGAGAAAGTGTTCCCACAGCTTATGTTCTTTGCTTCATAGGAGGCGACTAAAGGAACAGTGGTAGTTGGGTTGGGGACCCGCTGCCACTTATTTATACCCTTGAAATGATTATGCATGTGTCGAACCTGTTCGTGATCGCCTAAAGTGACGGAATATCTTCCTGCTAAATTGTATGAATCGTCTGGGGCCCAGTGTTTCTTTCAGGCATACTTCCGGGGGGGCATTGCCCCCCCGGAGAAAATCGAGCATGAATTAATTTTTGCCGTAAATTACAAAATAAAGAAATAAATACAAAAAGTATGGGTTTAATCTATATTAAGCGCGGGGGCAAATAATAACTATTCTCATTTATTTCCATACAATATCTAGTTTATTTGTTTATTATTATTAGGATAATGTTTATTATATATATATATATATATATATATATATATATATATATATATATATATATATATATATATATATATATATATATATATATATATATTGATATATATATATATATACTATATATATATATATGGCGGCTATCTTTTTTAACTTTTCATAGGTACCTCTTCTCTTTTCGGGATCAGGGGAAAACAATAGTCTCTTATTTCAGTAGCGCAGCAGCAGGACCTAGTAAAAAAACTGAAAGAGGAAACGCCGCAAACGTATCAATTTTCACAAATTAAACCTACTGATTTAAAGAATGTTGAAAATAAAGGTACAGGATCATCCAGCTCACATTCCGCAAAATCGTCTGACAAACAACGCTACTACAATAAATAATGGGAACAGAAATATAGTTGACTGGCATACAGTGAAGAAAAACGAGGCGCATTTTGTAAACTGTGTCAAAATTTCATGAAAAATTATGCAAATGCTCTACAAAAGACAGGTGGGGTATTCATAACCGTTCCATTCACAACTTTCAAAAAAGCTTTAGGAAAAAATGGGAAATTAGAGAAGCATGAACACTCTTCAGCTCACACTATAAGTGTAGAAATGGAAAACCTCAGGAGACAGGCTATGAAGAAACCGATTTACGCTCCTCAAATTGTTCAACAGAGTGAAAGTGAAAAGTACTTTTGCGAGGGTTGTATTTTTTGGTAAAGAAGAAGTAGCTTACACTACTAAATATCAGAGTTTGATTGAAAGTATTTTGAAACAAATTGAATGATGCTTTTACAACTGTATAAAAACAAAAAAAGAAAGATCAGAGTGATATGCCGAATTACAGTAGCAAGGACACTGCCGGTGAACTTCTGTTATATATGGGCGAAGTTTTGAAAGATGAGTTTTAGCAGATGAGAGTACTTCTTTAAGAAATGAAATGAAGCTGAGTATAATGTTTAGAGTAGTGGAGGGTAAAAATCCCGAAGAAAAGTTTTCTATGTCAATTGTTAAATACCCAATGGAAAAGCAGAAACTATTGCAAATGCTATTGATAAGGAGCTGACTGATCATGATTTAAATTGACAACATTATTGCTTTTGGATTTGATGGTGCTTTTAATATGGCTGGAAAAGCTGGAGGTGTAAGAAAAAGGCTTTCAGGCAAGATATAATTTTGGGCTCGGGGTGAGCCCCATATTCAGCCCCACTTAAAAATGGACATAAAATTCGGAATTTTCAGCCGATTTTGACTATATAAACCCCAAAATGTGGCTTTTTTGCCCTCTAAAACGTTGTTTCCCGGTGTTTTTCTGTGTCTGTAGTCATTCTTTCAAAATTCTCCATTTTTCAAAACCCATGTTTTTGACATTCTTCGTATCAACTTCCAGAATTTTTTCCGAAATGACTTCAAACTTGAAATATGTATAGATAGGTCCATTACCTAAAATAGTACAGAAGTACTTTTTCGATTTTTCGAGTTTTGTGCTCAGCGTTGTCCAATTTCCAAACCCACTTTTTATTTGGATTTTGAAATGAAAGATTGCGATAATTTTTTTTCTGTTCGGATGAAGTGGATGAAATTTTCAGGGCATATGAAGTCGGGCAAGATGCATCATTTTTACTTAGATAATATTTTTGTATACTCAAAAGAAAATTTTTTAAAAATTTTCGAAAACATTTTTTTTTGAAACTTTGTTCCAAGAACAAATCCAAAACTAATGCATATACAAAGAAATGATCTAAGTACAAAAATGTGCATTTCTCCCGACTACATAAGCCCTGAAAATTTCATCCACTTCGCCTAAACAGAAAAAATATCACAATTTTTCATTTCAAAATTAAAAAAAAAGTGGGTTTGGAAATTGGACAACGCTGATCACAAAACTCAAAAAATCGAAAAAGTACTCCTGTGCTATTTTACATAATGGACATATCTATGCATATATCAAGTTTGAAGTCATTTCGGAAAAATTCTGGAAGTTGATACGAAGAATGTCAAAAACATGGGTTTGGAAAAATTGAAAATTCTGAAAGAATGACTACAGACACAGAAAAACACCGTAAAACAACGTTTTAGAGGGCAAAAAGAGCTACATTTTGGTACTTATATAGTCAAAATCGGCTGAAAATACCAAATTTTATGTCCATTTTTTAGGGGGGCGGAAATTTAGGCTACGCCCTTGCCCAAAATTGCATCTTGCCCTTCAGAAAAGGTAAACAAAAAAGTTCTCTATATATATACTGTAGAGCATATATATTGTCCCTGGCAGCAGCCTCCTGTAGGAATAAAAATCAAAAGGTCAAAAGGTTTTTTTATATTTTGAAAGACATTTACAAACTGTTTAGAAAGTCGCCAAAAAAAGAAAATATTTTGCCTGATATTCAATCATTAATCAATGATCCAATCCTCAAGACTCCAGAATGCATTGAAGTGAGATGGTTATCTCATTATAAGATAGTGAATGCTGTCTTCAGGAACTTAAAGTCAATTTTGATGGCTTGTGAGCATATCCACAAAAAAGGGACAAACTTTGCATCATTTTCAAGGGGCATCTTGCTGGAAATAAGAAATGAGAGTTTCCTTGTCACCTATTATGTAATGAAGGAACTCCTTATTGCACTCTCTTATCTTAGCAATTCTTTGCAAAAGAAGGATTTTACTATGACCAAACTTATCCCCCTAATTACTGGAACAAAATTGCGCCTGCAAAATATTGCAAATCAGTGTGGGGACATCAATAGTGACTTACAAAAAAACGTTGTGTGTAAAATAATGGAGAAGTTTGCATCTGAAGTGCGCCTGATTGCTGCAGATGAAGATAAGAAAAATGCATTTAAAGGGATGAAGATATATTGAGATAGTGTAATCGAAGAAATTGAAGAAAGGTTCAACGACAAATCAATTGATATAATGATATTTGCTAGTCGCTTTGAGACGTTTCACTCATTAACAAATTTACCGGATAATTGAAGTTAGAAAATTTTGTGACAGATTTCCGATGCTTAATGCGGAAGGTGTACTAGCTGACCTGAAATCCTTTAATTTTTATATCAATTCCATGCTCGAAAGCGGTATTTTTAAAGCAGATGAAAGTCCATTGTCGAAAATATTGGAAGGCGGACGTGGGATATTTGCGAGTTTACAAAAAAGCTCTTGAAATCCTTCTTGTATTCCTGTTAACGCAGCTAGGTAGAAAGATCTTTCAGTACTATGAACCGAATACTAAGAAAGACAAGAAATAGAATGCTGCAGAAACCTTAATGCATTGTTTGAGATTAAGCATCGAGGTGGGGTGGGGGGTATGAAATTCCAATGAGATTTTTTAGAAAAAAATAGTAGACTTGTATGCGACGAAGAAAACTCGTTAGCTTACTAAGTACTAACGTCGGGGCTACGGTCTACGGAAGTGTTATATACTATATCTATATATTTATATATATATATTATATATTATATTATATATAATATATAATATATATATATATATTATATATATATTTATATATAATATAATTATATATATATATATATATATATATATATTATATATATATATATATTATTTATATATATTATTATATTAGTATATATATATATATATATATATATATATATATAATATATTATATATATTATATATCTCTATATATTTATATATAGTATATAATATATATATCTATATATATATAATTTGTTTTTTACTCAAGATCGATTCCTTATTTTGAAAAAGTCATATTACTCATAATATTTAAATTATAATATTCTCTCATCTAATGGTTTTCGTCCTTTATGTTATTATTATTTTTATCTAACTTTCCCAATAAATTTCACAAATAGATTGCTATATTTCTACAACTAAAGATTTGGTTATATTTCGGATATTTACTAATTCAGTAAGACAGTAACAAATAAGACTAAGATTAGCTGACAAGTGACAAGAATATCATTATCCTTTAATTTTATGTAAATTATGTTATGCTTATGTGCCCCCCGAATCTCTGTAAAGCCCCCCCCCCACCCGGAGAAAAATTGTCTGAAAGAAACACACTCTGGGCACATGGAATGTTAGAGGAGTAAATGGCTAGAAGTGGAGAGAGGTGATGGATGTGTCAAAAAATGGTAAATTTGATTTGTTTGTTGTGGCGGAAACAAAGATTAAAGGAAATTTTGAAGACGAGCCCAAAAATTGTTCATACTCATTTACACCTGTCTAAATATTCGTGAGGTCTATTTAGACCTTATAGATGACATGTCATCTAAATCATTTATTCAATCGTTTCAACGATTTGTTAATCGTTTCGGAGTGTCTGACTGCTTCTATAGCGACAACGTGCGCTCCTTCAATAAGGGAACTGACTTCTTAGGAACTTTCCTCGTATCAGAAAATGGGAGTGAGTTTCTAAGAAAAAATCAGATTTCGCATAAGGGAATTCCTCTTTATAGCCCATGGGTAGGAAGCCAGTGGGAACGGTTAATACGTGTGGTGAAGGATTGTCTATTCAAAACAATTGGACGTTTCTCGTTGAATTATTTCGACTTCATTACGATATTGTCGGATATTGCTGATGCTATAAATTCACGTCAGCTCACCTACACCACCAGTTCCAATGAAATATTACCCCTCACTCCCACCGATTTCATCAAACCTTTGTTAAAAACCTCTCTGGCGTTACCTGGAGCTGGGTCAAATAATCAGTTCTGGGACTCAACTTCAGCTCAGAAAGAGCTAGTAAAGTCACTCAAATAAATATTCTTCAAAAAAATTCGAAGAATTTCGTACCAGGTGGTACAATGAGTACCTTCTTAGTCTTAGAGAGACTGAAAGAGATCTCTACCAGGTCAACTGGAATAATTTAATCCCAAAGAATGACGTTGTTCTTATTAATTAAAAGTCCAGTGAAAGAACGTCCTTACTGGCAGATGGGGATAGTCGTAGATCTTATAATCGGCGACGACAATAAAGTCAGATCGGTGTACGTCAGGACTCCTGGGGACAAGTCAGCTTGTATCCAGTCAAATATTTGTATCCCCTAGAGCTTTCTTTGACCCACAGTGGTTCAACACCCTCATCCAGCAAATCCATCATTAAATATTCCTGGAGGGGTGAACCCCCTTTCTACGTCTGCGACGGATGCTGGAAGTTCATCAACGCCAGCTGATAGAGATATTCAAAATAGTCGGCCTAAGCGGAAAGCTGCAGAAGCTGCAAGAAAAAATATTCTGATGTATGATTCATCGGAAGAATCAGATTAAATATTCTGCAGCTGTTTTCAAAATATTCATTTCAAGTAGTCAAGTTCTGACTTCTGCCCTATAGAGGCCAGAAGCCATCCCCCCCCGGGAGGATATAAAAATTATAGTCAGAGTTGCCAGAAAAGAGATTGTTTCCTGGAAACCTGGCGGTTGCCAAAATGAAAGAGTGGAGAACGATCGCTTCAATGTTTGAGAATCACTTTTTGCTTTTGACTTCGAACTGTTAAGTTGGTATTTAAATTCATTCGTTGTTTGGCTTCGTGCCGTAAACATCTTTCGCTGTTAAGCTTCGTGCTAAATTAAAACCTGTCGTAGTCATTGTTGACTTTAAAACCATTTATTCGCTTTAAAAAGCTCACTTATATAGTGCTTCGCCATATTGGCTATTAAAATCTGCTTATTTATTTGTTATAAGCTATTTATTTATTTGCGTTTTGGTATTCAAATCATATTTTTCAAATATTCGAAGATCGTTCTTCGAATTTAAATTATTCTGGAAAGTTTAAAACGGGTGAACTACCTTGTTCTAAACCTGAGAAAAACTTTTTCTCAATAGCTTTAGATAATCGTAAGTGTGACATCCCACGTTCCTAAATATTCAAGGAACGTGAAGACCCTAGGCTTTCCAGGAATTATATCTCTAAATATTCTAAACTTGCAGTGTAAGAAAATAAAACCTATTCTTGCACTTGCCAACATCTAATTCTTCTTAGAATTAATCAAGTCCTTAATTTGAACTAAATATTCTGATGGGCGTAATTTGCTAATCTTTCATCAAAATAAATGATATAATTAAATCAATTAAATATATATATATATATATATATATATTAATATATTTTATATTAATATATTATATATATATATATATATATATATATATATATATATATATATATATATATATATATATATATATATATATATATATATATATATATATATATATACAGTGGCGTATTTAGGGGGGGGGGCCAGGGGGGCCATGGCCCCCCCCGAAATTTTCTAGACACTAAAAATTTTTAAGCATCATATCCGTTAATAATATAAAATGCAGAAGTTAAATTAATTTTATATAATTCGTCGCTGTCAGAACAAATCTCGTATGTCCATTACGTTTAAACTAAACTTGAATCCATCGGAAAATGCACATTAGAATTTCAGCAGATTTTTGAAGAATGGGTAAGCGCATCTGAATCTGAACTGAGTATTGAAATTGCTGTACCAAGAATTAACAAATTCCAAAAATACAGATCCAACATTCCTATACTTCCGACCCACAGATATATTATCGCACATCCGTTTTTATACCATTTCTGGATAATTTAATATCAGCATTAGGAGAGAGGTTTTTAAATTTTCCTTGCAATTTGTCATACCAAACGGGTGTAATGTGCCATATGAGAAGATAAAAGATTGTGTAATATTTTACAAGGAAGATCTCGAAAGCTCATAATGAAGATTAGTAAAAAGCAGAATAGGATTTATGGAAGTTGAAATGGCATCACAGCACAGGTCGCCCAAAAACCGCAATAGATGGACTAGTTTCTTGTTCGCAGTCACAACCAAATATTTACATCTTGTTGCAAATACTGACAATTTTACTCGTGTTTAATGCTTCAGTAGAAAGAAGCTTTTCAACATTAAGACTTCTGAAACCTATCTTGGATGAAAAGAGACTTATTAATTGGACTTGTCCTCCTCTACATACAATCGAATATTGAATAAAAAATTGAAGATGTTATAGTCGAACTTCGCTCACTCTCATGTCAGGCGATTAAATTTAACAATTTAGGTAAGATGATTTTAGTAATTCATATAAATTCTTCCCATTTTTTCTTAGGAATTTAATATTTTATCCTTCCACTTTACATATATATAATTATATATTATATATATATATATATATATATATATATATTATATATATATATATATATATATATAATATATATATAATATATATATATATATATATATATATATATTATATATTATATATATATATAAGAACCGAATTTTGTTTGCGCCCCCGAAAAAATTTTGGATACGCCACTGTATATATATATATATATATATATATATATATATATTATATATATATAATATATATATATATATATATATATATATATATATATATATATATATATATATACAACACACATACGTACACCTACATCCCTTATCATATATATATATAATATATATATATAATATATTATATATATTATATATATATATATATATATATATATATCTATATCTATATATATATATCTATATATATATATATATATATATATATATATATATATATATATATATTCACTTGTCAAATAAGCACAGTCACTTGGTAAATGTCACTCGAGGAACGGGAAGGCACCCTAACCCTGAAACCCCACACCAAAGACAAGACGAACAGCATCAGTGTAACTTGGTAACCACTCAGCAGAGAATGTTGGCTGCAGTATTTGGGGCCGAGTCATCGCGATAAATTTATGGAAAACATAAACCACGTAAATAGACTGGGAGAGGTGGGGATAGGTTATGTCGGTTATCGAGCGAGGGATCATTCACGTACGAAGCGACTCCGATAGACATGGAGAAGATAGTGCGTCAACTGTCAAGAGATCAGTGAGTGCAGATACATACACTCACACGTCCGAAGAACACGGGTACTGGCAGCTTGGTCGTGGTTCTGAGTAGCGCACACAACGATTGCACGGGTGGTCCAACGTGTGCCAAGAACCCTGACATGAATCGCCCGGTAAAAGGACAAGGTAGGGTCCCAGGGCCACGACACTCCGTGAATAACCGATTATACGTCTTGCGTTGGCATTCAGAGAGCGCACACAACGGCACGACATCTGGAGATACAGCTGGCGGAGGTATCACGGCACCAGGGTGAGTAACAATACAGTGCGTCGACGCCTTGCGGAACATAAATTAACAGGGCCTCGAGCCTGACATGTCTCCGCACACCACGATGCACATGAAGGGCGCGATGGCATTCTGCCGCGAGAACACATCCATTGCACGGTCGACGATTGGGCAAAGGTGCTCTTTACGGATGAGTCGAGAGTGTTTCTGTACGCCGCGGACAGGCATGCTAGAGTATACCGACGACCGAGGTAGAGGTTCGCGCAATGCAATGTGCTGCAGGTGCCGCCGTTTGCTGGTGGGTCGGTTATGGTCTGGGGAGGCATCTCTTTATCGGGGAATACGGAGCTGCACATCTTCGATGGATGGACTCTTACAGCCGTAAGGTGTATCACAGATCTCGAGCCATGTGTCATGCCATATTCCCTACACTCGGTGACTCTTTTCATCCTAATGCATGACAAATGCAAGTCTACACAAGGCCCAATGTGTGAACGACTACCTTAGGACGGTTCAAATTACGGCGTTGGAGTGGCCAGCATATATATAGTCCGGACCTCAACCCAATCGAACATTTTTGGGATATCTTGAAACGTCAGAACTGACAGCTGAAACCCCCTCCACGAACCCTCCCGGACACACCCGGACCTGCGACAGGCACTGCACGATGTGTGGCATCAAATCAGCTGTCGGACCTTTGCACTCATCGGGAGCAAGCCAGGTACGGTGTCAGGCAGTCATCCGTGCCAGAGGGGGTCTATACACGGTATTGAGACAGACCCAAAACCCCCCCCCCCCGCACGTCGACGTAAGTAGCAACATTGTGTGTTTGCAGCTCCGAACCTCCAAACCCTACTGCGAGACAATTTGGCTGCACCTTGGCCTCACACTCTATCAATCTACGGTTCTGGGGAGGAATCCATCATATTATTGTCATTGTCCAATAAAGTGTCATCGCGTACTTCAACCTTTTCTACCCTTCTTTCGCCACGTACCCTTGTGGTGAGTTAATTTTGACGAGTAGTATATATATATATATTATATATAGTATATATATATATATATATATATATATTATATATAATATACTATATATATATATATATATATATATATATATATATATATATATATATAATGTATATATATATGCTGTTTTTAAACCTTAAAAACATATATAAAACACAAATTAATGATTTCTTGAAACGTAACTTAAAAAAACAAAAAATAAAAATTATATATATATATTTAAAATTAAAATTTTGCCAAAATTTTTATGCAAAGAGTTTCCTAATGTGTCCCACGAGATACAAAATTCGTAAAGCTCAACGTTGAGGATTCATTAAAAAATTAAAATAAATTAAAAAACAAAAAAGGAAAGTAAAAATCAAGTATATATAAATTCACCAAATTCTAGGATTTATATATATAATATATATATTATTATAGTATAATATATTATATATCATATATTATATATATATATATATATATACTATATAATTATATATATATATATATGATTAAAAGTTTACTTAACGGCTACACGTTAATAGTGTGAATTAGTAAATGTAGTGAATATCAAACGAAAGTTTAAATAAAAACAAACATTTTTAGGGGTGAAGACATGTTTAAAGTAATT